>ML256723.1:0-25154 GCA_005239495.1 Nicotiana undulata
AGAATGTCATGGGCGGCTTTCCAGCCATGCCCCATGACCCCTTGGACGTGCCCCGTGGCGTCCCAGCAAGCCTCCCAACGCCTAGCGCCACGGACGGCCCCGTGGTTTTGGCCGCACCAAGTGACAAGCGCGCATGTGCCTCTGTCGCCCCACCAATTTCCCTCGCTAGCGCCCAGCCGCAAGCAGCTGCCAACAACGCCGGGCGCGCAGACAATGCCGCGCGCGCATATCGTGATGCCTGAGACAAAGTTGCTGCCAACGGACCTGTTTCTACCTTTGTAGAAAACTAAGTCATTTTCTTTGTAAATATAGACTAGCTTTATTCCATGTACTTTCATTATGTTTCTCTAGCGTAGTTTAGTCTACTCATGTAACTTTGGTTTATTTTTTTTAAGCATTATTAGGGGGTATCAAGCATTCAAAACTTTCTAGCAAGCAATTCTCTGTACTGGCGTCTCTACCCCTCGACACCGCGTTGCCTTTTTTTGTAATAGCTTTCATTATTGCAATCAAGCTTTTATTCAAATCTCATTTCTGTTCTCTCAAATTGTTGGCATTGATTTTCCCACACGACACTGACAATCTCGTCTAGCGTGTAGCGAGGACCTCATCTGGCGGACAGCAACTACCCTGACATCGGTTGGTTAGCCTTATGTCGCCCTTCCAAAGAATCTCAGGAAGGCGCCGCGTAACAGAATTCGTGATTCCCCCCTCCCCATATTTGTCTTTGACTATAACTGATAGCCAAATGAATCGATGCAATTTCGTGGGTCGTGCAGGAAGTGTGAATTTTTCTCAAATGCGTGCTTTGACAATTAACACCGCTAGTCCTTCTAGACAGCACACAACGGTCAACTCTTTCTTAACTGTCAAAGTGTCAACGTTAACAAAAACTAAAAAATGAAACTTCAATAATTTTCCGTACAAACTTCCAAATCCTACACCTTCTATAAATACGTACCCACATATATTATCTACTACTGTAATCAAATAAACAGCCCCTCCGATCCTTCTTTAAAGCTATTTATTACCATTTTCCCATTTAACGTAAATAAATAAAAAACAGAAGCTATTGGCTGTGTTCGTTGCTAGCAATAAGAAGAAGATAATGTCAAAAGCAGCAAAGAATATGAGAGTTCCAGTGAAGATAATTGTAATCAATACACAATATATTGAAACGGATGCCAGCAGTTTCAAATCAGTAGTTCAGAGACTAACCGGCAAGAATTCCACTGTAGGGCTGGAGGCAACAGCCGCTCCACCGCCACCCGCAGCCGCTTCCTACGGCGGCCACACTAGTTGGAATTATTATCAAAATGGTGAAACATTATTAATGGCAGATCAGACTGAGTCCATTAATATTGCGTGTAAACCAAGTCCGATTTTAGGGCGGGGGATGTCATTCAACGATTTTGACAAGTTTTTTAAAGAGTTGCCTCCTGTGGACGACCTTCCTCGCCTTTGTGCAGATGAATTTCGTTCTAATTATTAGCCCCACGCGTACTGCTTCTTTAGTCTAATTTCTTGTACTAAATCTTTTCTACTACCATTATTTAATTCATTCATTCTTTATTATCCCTTCTCTAGTTCTGCTGAGCCCCCAAATTTTTATGCTCTGGCTAACGGAGGCTGATCAACAATTTTGGGTAAATAAGTGTACTGTTACAAAGATATGGATTCAGGATATAAATTTTATTATTTCAACTACTATTAGTTTTTACTATTGCAGCCATTACATTTTTGGGATTGTAATAAGCTCAAAACTTTTTTTTTTTTAAATACTACTAGTAACTTTCTTACATTTATATTATATTTCATATCGAAAATATTGGGATCGGTTGAACCCTTGACTATATGCTACATCAGCAATTGCATTGCTACTAGTTTTAATGTACATATTTTGTTTAATCATAGTAAAATTTTACGCTGCCAAAAAAAAAAAATCAATGTGTTAAGTTTTTTGAAAGAATAAACAAAAGAAAGAAAGAAAAACTACCTAATTAATCACCATGTCATCTCACATGGGCACCTAGTTCCAGAAAAAAAAAAAAAAAAAAAAAAAAAAACAACAAGATTAATATAAGATTTGAACTTATAACCTCGCATGGAGAGTTGCACCCAATAACAATCGCATCATATGATACTTAGAGTTGGGTGCACAGACATATACTTAAATATTTTTGAAAAAACTACTCTTATAACATTACGACACATGATTTAGGGAGGAGACAGGGAGAGCATGAGTTCGTGTGTCCCATAAAACCCTCTGCATACGCCCATGCCGGTTAAGTGATACATTTGCGTACTGTAGCCCTGACCTGGCTTTACTAATTATTACCTTTGTATACGGTCAAAACCAGGAAGCCTGATTTCGAAGTACCTTATTGCCTCGAGTTCGGCCAACTCGAAGTGAGGGTCGAACCCGATTTGAAGATGCACACCTCGAGGGAGCAAATCGAAGGCCTGGTACGGCCCACCTCGAGACAATACCATTTCAATAACACTCAAGAAAAAGCGGAAATCTCTCAAGGATACGTGAATCAGGGCATAAATTGTGGGATAAGATTTGTATGAGTTAGTACAAGTCTGTACTAGATTTCTATACAGCTGTACCAATAGAATTCTTTACCATAATTAGAAATGTATCATATTAGGGTTTTTCCCTCCTATATAAAGGGGACTCCAATCATTTGTAAAGATCATCTCACTACTGGCAATAGAATATTCTAACCTACTTTTCTCGTTTACTGTGCTCCAAGATTTATTCTTCAACTTTACTGCTTTACTTTATTACTCTCGACCACCTCGAGGCCCCCGAGAATATCGAGCTCGAAGTCCCTATTGCACTAGCAACACTGGTTTGGTTCATCAATTCTTCTTACTTATATTTTATATTATTTATTTATTCACTAGTATTGGAATAGATCACGTATCTTTAAAACCACAAATCAAATTTAATTGTTACTCGCATTTTTCGAGGTAAACAGTTTGGCGCCCACCGTGGGGCTAAATATAATAGTGATTATTTTGGTGCTAGTTTTCTGCTAACACGCGTTATTCTTCACACTTTTTCTTGTCAAAGATTCTTTGATTTCAATTTAAAATATGTCTAACTCAGCAAACACACCAATACATGGAAATGACGGTCTCGGATTCCATGGAAAAAATAATGCAACAGCTTCAGGGACCGGTGTGTCACCGCTTAACCATGGGGTAGCACCAGCACCTAACCCCATCAATATTGGTTCACACATTGCTTTGAACGTTGACTTAGGCACTGATATTGAAGGAAGTGTACGCGGAGGGGACCAACCTGACGCCCAAAGGACACAGCCTCGAGGAAAAAGAGAAGTCAGTCTACAAGTGATTTTTGAAATGTTGCAAGCACAACAAGTTGCAATCACTCAGTTGCAGAGTCAGCAAAAGACTCCGAGCGTGGCAGGACCGGAAACCGCACATCATGTTGAGCCAACCCCGGAGAGATCAAGCAACAATGGGTCGGGAACTGAACCTACCGTCATGAGAATGCTCGAAGAACTCACAAAGAGGATCGAGCCGGGAGGAAAAAGGATTGAGGATAATGATAAGAAGGTGGCAACATACAACTCGAGGATCGATCAGATACCGGAAGCGCCTCCGGTTTTGAAGGGATTGGATTCGAAGAATTTTGTACAAAAACCATTCCCCCCGAGTGCGGCCCCGAAGCCCATTCTGAAGAAGTTTCGGATGCCAGACATCCCGAAATAAAACAAGATCACTAATCCCAAGGAGCACATCACCACATACACTTGTGGTATAAAAGGAAATGATTTGGATAACGATGAGATCGAGTCTGTTTTGCTAAAAAGGTTTGGGAAAACTCTGTCTAAGGGTGCCATGATTTGGTACCATAACCTGCCCCCGACTCTATCTATTCATCTGCCATGTTGGCGGATTCATTTGTAAAGGCACATGTTGGTGCCATAAAGGTTGCAACAAGGATGTCAGATGTATACAAAAACAAGCAAAGGGAAAATGAGATTTTAAGGGAGTTTGTATCCCGGTTCCAGTTGGAACGAATGGAGTTGCCACCAGTCTCCGATGACCGGGATGTACAAGCCTTCACTTAGGGGTTAAACGAACGGAGTTCGAAGCCTCGAGGCAGCTGAAGCAGAACTTGATCGAATATCCCGGTGTGATGTGGGCGGACGTACATAAAAGGTATCAGTCGAAGATTAGGGTCGAGGATGACCAGTTGGGATCCCTCTCGGGCTCGGTTTATCTAAGAAAATTACTAGCAAAGGAGTCGAGAGATGCACAGGGAGCTAAGGTCGAACAAGGAGAGGTATCAGTCGTACATCGAAGACCGAAGAAACACTTCGAGGCGTAACATACCTCGGATCGATCGAAGAGCAGATCGAGGACAAAGTTCCCGGGGACTCATCAGTAAGACCGGGTTTGATAGGTACTCAGGACCAGTGGAGGCACCCTGATTATATGAATACAACTTCAGCATCGATGCCTCAAGTATCGTCTCATCCATTGGCAAAATTAGAGATACCAAATGGCCCAAGCCCATACAGACAGATCCTTCTCAGAGGAACCCCAACTTAATGTGCAAGTATCATGGTACTCATGGTCATAGGACCGAGGACTGTAGGCAGCTTAGAGAGGAGGTAGCCCAATTGTTCAATGAGGGACACCTTCAGGAATTTCTCAGCGACCGGGCCAAGAACCATTTCCGGGAAAGAGACGCAAACAGGAAGAATGAACCGGAAGAGCACCAACATGTCATTCACATGATCATCGGTGGAGTCGACGTCCCACAGGGGCCCATATTCAAACGTACCAAAGTATCTATCACAAGGGAGAAGCGAACTTGGGACTACATGCCCGAGGAGACTCTCACATTCAGCGAGGAAGATATTGAGGCCTTATCTCAGCCTCATAATGATGCACTGGTAATTTCTATCCTTTTAAATAAAGTTCAAGTTAAACGTGTTCTCGTGGATCCAAGTAGTTCGAAAAATATAATCAGGTCAAGGGTCGTAGAGCAGCTCGGGCTTCTCGACCAAATCATACCAGCATCTCAAGTCTTAAATGGCTTCAACATGGCGACTGAAACTATGAAGGGGGAAATTATTCTCCCAGTAAACGTAGCCGGAACCATACAAGACACCAAGTTTCATGTCATCGAAGGTGACATGAGATATAATGCTTTACTTGGAAGGCCATGATCCACAACATGTGGGTAGTGCCATCAACCCTTCATCAAATGATGAAGTTCCCAACAAAGGATGGCGTAGAAACAGTGTATGGGGAGCAACACGCAGCTAAGGAGATGTTCGACGTCCATGATGTGATACTGGCATCGACTCCCTCCACATTGGAAAATTCGAAGGATGAGCAAGTACCCAAATAGCAATCACAGCCCACATCCTCGGCTGAGCCCGAGGAACATGTGTTCGAGGACGAGGAAGAAGATTTCCTTACCCCCCCGAACCTTTGTCTCCCCCAAAGAGTCATATGCGACGAAGTCCACGGTCGAGGAGCTCAAGCATGTGGTATTGATCAAGCATCTGCCGGAACAAAAGGTATACCTGGGAACGAGATTAACTCTCGAACTCAGGGTAAAACTCATTCAACTCCTTATCGATAACATTAATTGCTTTGCTTGGTCCCACTTAGATATGACAGGGATCCCACCGGAGATAACCACCCATCGAATAAGTGTCGATCCCAGATTTAAACCGGTAAAGCAAAAGAGGAGGCCTCAGTCCGAGGTAAAGCACGCATTCATCAAAGACGAGGTAACTAAACTTCTCAAGATAGGATCCACTAGGGAAATAAAATATCCCGAGTGGCTAGCTAATGTAGTGGTAGTCCCTAAAAAGGAAAACAAACTTAGAATGTATGTAGACTACAAAGATTTGAACAAAGCATGCCCTAAAGATTCTTTCCTATTGCCCAACATCGATCGTCTGATCGATGCTACGGCCGGCCACGAGATCCTTACTTTTCTCGATGCCTACTCCGGGTACAATCAAACTCGAATGAACCCGGAGGATCAGGAAAATTCCTCGTTTATCACGAAGTACATATTGTTACAATGTAATTCCCTTCGGGATAAAAAAGGCAGGAGCTACATATCAACGCCTAGTTAATAAGATGTTCGAACATCAAATAGGAAAATCTATGAAAGTTTATATTGATGACATACTAGTTAAGTCTCTGCGTGCAGAGGACCATTTGACTAATTTGCAGGCAACGTTCGTTGTCTTACGAAAGTACAACATGAAACTCAACCCCGAGAAGTGCGCTTTCGGAGTCGGCTCGGGAAAGTTCTTAGGTTTCATCGTGTCGAATAGGGAAATAGAGATCAACCCTGATAAAATCAAAGCCATCGAGGAAATCACCATCATAAACAATACGAAAGTCGTACAACGGCTAACCGGAAGGATAGTTGCGCTAGGTCGATTTATCTCTAGGTCATCAGATCGGAGTCATCATTTATTCATCCTACTCAAGAAGAAGAACAACTTCGCATGGACTCCGGAGTGTCAACAAGCCTTGGAAGAATTAAAACGGTATCTCTCGAGCCCACCCTTGTTTCATACTCCGAAGAAGGATGAAACACTATACTTGTATATAGCCGTATCCGAGATGGTGGTAAGTTGCGTGTTGGTTCGAGATGAGAAAGGTACGCAATTTCCTGTCTATTATGCAAGTCGGACCCTAGGAGATGCTGAAACCAGGTACCCGCATTTAAAAAAATTAGCTCTTGCATTAATAAGCGCATCTAGGAAATTAAATACGTATTTTCAATGTCATCCTATATGTGTATTGACTACACACCCACTTCGAAATATCTTGCATAAGCTCGAATTGTCGGGCCGATTGTCCAAATGGGCCATCGAACTTGGAGGGTATGATATCGAATATCAGCACCGAACGACTATCAAGTCTCAAATTTTGGCAGACTTCGTGGCCGATTTTTTGCCTGCCCTCGTACCCGAAGTAGAAAAGGAACTCTTTCTAAAATCGGATACCTCTTGGTGGGTATGGACCCTCTTCACAAACGGTGCCTCGAATGTGAAAGGGTTCAGGCTCGGTATTGTTTTAAAATCGCCTATAGGCAATATCATTAGGCAATCTATCAAAACTTCTAAATTGACTAACAATGAGGCCGAGTATGAGGCCATGGTTGCAGGTTTCGAACTGGCCAAGAGCCTGGGAGCAAAGGTCATCGAGGCCAAGTGCGACTCACTTTTGGTAGTAAACCAGGTAAACGAGAGCTTCGAGGTTCGAGAAGATCGAATGCAAAGATAATTAGACAAACTTCAAGTGACATTGCATCGCTTCAAGGAATGGACACTAGACCATGTACCTCGAGAACAGAATGGCGAGGCTGATGCACTTGATAGCTTGGGGTCATCTGTGGAAGAAGATGATATTGTCCTGGGGATTGTCGTCCAACTATCGAAGTCAGTGGTCGAAGAAGGCCATTGCAGAAATTAATTCAATAAGTTTAACATGGGATTGGAGGAATAAGTATGTCGACTACTTGAAGCCTGGGAAGCTCCCCTCGGACCCAAAAGAATCGAGAGCACTTCGAGCCAGAGCATCTCGATTCTCACTCGATGAAAATGGAACATTATATAAAAGAACCTTTGACAGACCACTGGCAGTATGCTTGGGATGGGGGGACACCGATTATGTACTACGAGAGATCTACAAAATCACTTGTGGAAACCATTCTGGTGTTGATTCTTTGGTTCGCAAGGTGATCAGAGCGGGGTACTACTGGGATATCATGGAAAAAGATACTAAGGAGTTCATTCGAAGGTGTGATAAATGTCAAAGGTTCACACCGATGATCCATCAGCCCGGTGAACAACTCCATTCGGTCTTATCCCCGTGGCCATTCATGAAGTGGGGGATGGACATCGTCGACCCCCTACCAACGGCGCCAGGTAAAGCTAAATTTATTTTGTTTATGACTGGCTACTTCTCAAAATGGGTAGAAGCGCAGGCCTTCGAGAAGATAAGAGAAAAAGGAGCCATCGAATTCATATGGGACCACATCGTATGTCAATTTGGGATACCTGCCGAAATAGTATGTGACAATGGGAAACAATTCATCGGCAGCAAAGTGACGAAATTCCTCGAGGATCATAAAATCAAAATGATTCTATCAACACCTTATCACCCAAGTGCAAATGGTCAAACCGAGTCCACAAACAAAACCATCATCCAAAACTTAAAGAAGAGGTTAGATGATGCGAAAGGGGAAATGGAGAGAAGTATTTCCCGAGGTCCTATGGGCATATCAAACAGCGTCGAAGTCAAGCATGGGGGAGACTCCGTTTTCTTTGGTGTACGGTCCGAGGCATTGATCCCAGTCGAGGTCGGGGAACCTAGTGTCAGGTTTCAGCATACCACCGAAGATTCAAACCACGAAGCCATAAACACTTCTCTCGATCTACTATATGAGAAATGTGAGGCCGCATTAGTTCGAATGGCCGCACAAAAGCAAAGGATCGAGAGGTATTACAATAGAAGGACAAACCTTCGCTATTTCGGAGTCGGGGACTTAGTTCTAAGGAAAGTCACTCTCAACACTCGAGACCCAAGCGAAGGGAAACTAGGCCCCAATTGGGAAGGACCGCACCATGTCCTCGGAGTCGTGGGTAAAGGATCCTATAAACGTAGCACAATGGAAGGCGAGCAGCTACCAAATAATTGGAACATATCATTGCTCAAATGTTATTATTGTTGAGGTATGACCTTCTCCCTTTTTCATTTAGATTTTATACTAACTCCCTACAGGTGTTCGATCGAAAATATCGAAGCACCCTCCAGCTCGAAGACCTTGGGTTTTAAAGCATGTGTTGCACTCTTTTTCCCTTAGATCGGGTTTTATCCCAAATGGGTTTTACCGGTAAGGTTTTTAACAAGGCAACACCTATATGCTACCTAAGAAAAATTCAACAAGTATTCAAGTCTTCTTTTCAATCAACCTCGGATACTAGGGGGAATCACCCTCGGAGGTTATAGTTTCGAAGAAAACAATCTATGTCGAAAAGGGCCTCGATAAGAGAATGATGTAATGGGCCAAACGGTCAAATGAACCGTGTCCATATAGAATAGTAGAGCCCCCAACGGCAAAACATATACGCATGTATCAATTATTCAAGGAAGCATTCTTATTATATCAAAACACTTTGTGCCCCAAAGAAGTTTACTATTTTCACATTTATACATAAGGCGACTCGAGGGCCAAAATCCCAAACGCACTCGAATACCTGGGGACTGTCATCGACAGTCAACACATCGAGTCATCAAATATTCGAATTTATAAGACCTCAAAGAGGCACGCTCAAACTTATAAGACCTCAAAGAGGCAACTCGAGCTCATAAGACCTCAAAGAGGCATCCCCTCGATATTAAGGCCTAGGCCATCGCACTCGGGGACTAAAGGCTACGGTCATATAAAAAGGCTACGATCAAAAAAATGCGGCTCCGAGACGTTCGACTTCCGCCATAAGACTAAAGGCCTTCAAATACTTTGAAAAAACGGTTAAATCAGGCTACCCTCGGCAAAAGCAAATTATAAAGGGCTTCGATAAAATTAGCCCTCGAATAATATGGAGGCTTCGATAATATCAGCCTTCGAAAAAACCTCGAGAGGTATCCGATTATCGTTATAAACGAGGTTTCAATCAATCGAACCTTCGAAAAATCGAATGAATATGAATACAAAAGATACATGCTAAGGCATAACCAAAATTTTCACTAAGTCTTTAGCCGGAAAGAGGGAAAATTTATAGCCATTTCAGAGGCCGAATTGTCCCTACCTAAAGAGCCTAAGGGCCAACCTTAAGAGCCTAAGGGCCGATATCAAAAATAACTTAAGGGCCGATATTAAAACTAATACAAGAGCATAGGGACCAAAGTACACCGTGCTCGAGACCTTACCCAGCTCGGACTCAAAAGTCTCGGGCTAAAACTCTGCTCGAAGATCGAACCTCACAAAGATAACCTATCATCGATCAAACGCAAAACCTAACGGTATTATATTCTAAGTTCAATAATCGGGTTGATCGTCAACAACACCAAATTTCATTTCTCAAGTGAAGACAAGATGGAACACAAAACGAAGATGAAGCAAAAAATTCTTTATATTCAAAAGTTGGTCCAAAAATACATTTACAAAACTCCCACATGGAGCCCTTACACAAAAGAAAGAAAATAAAAAGGACCTAATCTACTATCGAGGTCACTTGCTCGGAGGCAACATCCATATGAGCTATATCTTCGGACTCTCGGAGCCGCTGGAAAAATCCTCGTCTGTGGAGAGCAATGTTGTTGGCTCTTCTTCCAAAACTTTTACTTTCTCAATTTCAGCAGAAAGGTCAAAGCCTTTAGCATGCACCTCCTCAAGAGTTTGCCTTCGGGATTCCAGCCGAGCATGATTAGTGGCGCATGTTAGCTTTAGCTCGGCTGCAGTAGAAATCTCCTTAGCCCGAGTATTAGCAACAGCAACAGCGGTTCGATATAAGGAAACGAACGCATCAGCTTCGGACATAACCTTAGATAATTCAGCAGTCGTCTTGGTGTGAAGCTTCTTAAACTTACGGCTCTCCTCCTTTTCACTCCGAAGCTGGTTCTCGACCGAGGCCAACTGTTCTCGAAGGGTGTCTTTTTCAGAGGCCAAACGATCCATATGTTGCCTCCACCCGAGGGTTTCAGCCTCTTTGGTCATAATCTCCCTCCGAAGTTTCTCCACTAGGTCGGACTTCTCATAGAACTGCAAATTTGGAACATTAGACGCCAAAACAAATAAGTACAAAATATGCCCACAAAGGCTATATTACCTGTTTGATGAGCTCGACCTGCTCTCAAGAAGCTTTCACTGAACTTGCTCGAAGATCATTGAGTTCCCCTCTCTTTTGGCATAAAAAGCCTTGAGTTCATACATCTCTAACATAAGCTTCCTGAGCTCATCTTCACAACGGGCAAGCTCAGCCCGAGACTTGGAAAAAGCTTGGTCGAAGAGCATCACGGCCTAAACACAAAGAAAGGAGGTCAGAAAAGAAAGAATCAAAGTCTAAATATAGTTGTTAAATCAAAGTTTACCTGCTTTCGAAGCTTCTCGGCCTCTTCAAAGACGAACGAGGTGTCAAAGTCGGGTCCCTCCTCGATCCGGCGAGGCATTCACCAAAGATGTCATTCTCCTCGTGGGATGTTCCCACATCAGGAGTCTTCATATCTTGGGCATCCCGTATTTTCCCCAGAGATAACATCGGGCCTGGTGGAGAGTCGTCCACATCAATTACCCCGAGTGGCTCAATCGTCCTCTCCCGCCTTCGAGCAGCCTCAGGGTTGGGTTCTCCGAGTTCATCGACTAAATGCCCTTCAGGACAAGGCGCTTTCTTTCTACTAGTCGGCTCGGGGACTTTGTTCGGGCTCCCCTCAGAAATCTCCTCAACTCGAGGTCGAACCACATCGGCAGCCTTCGGTTCAGCAGCCCTCGATTCAGAAGCCTTTGAAGCATTAGTGCCTCCTCCTCTCCAAGTCACTAATGGGCGGGCATCATCTTCACCCTCAGCCTCATCTCTCTCTACGTCCTCAGCACGAAGACATGCAGTAGTTTCCGGAGTCAGGGCCATCGTATCGGCCTTAGGCTTTTGAAGCTTGATTTTCTTTGGCTTCGGGGAGTTCTCCGGTGACCCTTTCTTCCTTTTCTTGTCTTTGGCGGGCTTTGGGGTTTCTTCCTCACCAGGTGGGGGCGGCCTTATTGAAACAACATCTCCGAGGCCTACACAAGTGCAAAGTTAAGTATATCTCTAAGGAGTATTTCACTAAGGGATTAAAATATGCAAGTAATAAGGACTTATTGTGGTTTTTGGCCTCCCATCGGCCTTTGGACAAATCGCGCCAGACGCGCTCGGCATACGAGGAAGTGGAAGCCAGTTGCCGAACCCAGCCCGGGTGGTCCGCAACCGCACCTGGATACCAATCGACGGCTGCATCATCAAAAATGAGTTAGTTCAAAGGAAAGGGAATACATTCAAGTAATGAAACACCCTCGATAAGTCTGTACTTACGCTTCATATTCCATTCCTCGGGGAACGACATCTTTTAAACGGGAATCAGGTTGGAGGTCTTGACTCAAACGAAGCAGCTCATCCACCCCCGGTCTTAATATTCATCGATGCAAGCAAAGAAAGACTTCGAAGATCGACATTGCAACTTTATCAGGCCACCTCGATAGAGACGAGGGCTGTATAGTCTGATCAGATGGTCGAGGGTAAAAGGCATCCCCTCGACCTTGCTTGAAAAGTACCTAATTAAGTGGACAATTCGCCAGAAGGAAGGGTAAATTAGTCGAGTGTCACCCGATATTGTCGACAGAAGTCGAGAATCACTGGATCTAGAAGGGGCAAAGAAGGTTCTACGGGGCCTAAGGTGAATGGGTATGTGTATACGCTCAGGTAACTTGCTTTGTAAGTGGTAATATCCTCCTCAGGCGAAGGGATCTCCACATGTACTTCATATCCCCAACGACAATCTACCTTCACTTGTTCAAGTTCGGTTATTAAGCTAATATACCGAGACATGGGTTCGCACCGTCCTGGAACCGAAGCAGGTCTGTCGATCTTAAAACCGACGTATCACAAGGCCCGGGGGTACACTCCTCAATGCGATGAGGTACTACCGCTTTGCTCTTCGATGGGCGTGAAGACGAAGAGGCCTTCTCTTTTTGTGGAACTGTCTTAGAAGTTTTTGCCATTTTTGTTGCAAAAATTCAGAAGAAGAAGAAAAAGAAGCTGGTTAGGAAATGGGCACAAGAAAGGGGTAAGTGTAGAGAGGAGTTGATGAAGACTTGAAGATGTTGTAGAAAGTAAAAGTTTGAAGAGTGAAGGATTGGAGTATTTATATAGGATGTTTAAGTGTGTGTGAGAAGCTAAACGGATTGCCAATAGCCGTTACCAATTAATGATTTTTCGAAAATTGTGCAAACGTGACCTTTGCATGACCTTTCAGTCACGCCAACCGCTGACCTCACATGACTGACATCATGATTTGGGCATCGAAGGGTCGAGAATCAAAACGTTTCTTATCTTTTTATTTTAAGAAACACGGGGACTATCTATATACGGTCAAAATCAGGAAGCCCGATTTCGAAGTACCTTATTGCCTCGAGCTCGAGTTCGGCCAACTCGAAGTGAGGGTCGAAACCGATTTGAAGATGCACACCTCGAGGGAGAAAATCGAAGGCTTGGCACGGCCCACCTCGAGACAATACCATTTCGATGACACTAAAAAAAGCGGGAATCTCTCAAGGATACGTGGATCATGGCGTAAATGTGGGATAAGATTTGTACGAGTTAGTACTAGTCCGTACTAGGTTGCTATACAGTTGTACCAATAGAATTCTTTACCATAATTAGAAATGTACCATATTATGGTTTTCCCCTCATATATAAAGGGGACCCCAATCATTTATAAAGATCATCTCACTACTGGCAAAAGAATATTTTAACATACTTTTCTCGTTTACTGTGCTCCAAGATTTATTCTTCAACTTTACTGCTTTACTTTACTTACTTTATTACTCTCGACCACCTCGAGGCCCTCGAGAATATCGAGCTCGAGGTCCCTATTGCACTAGCAACACTGGTTTGGTTCACCAATTCTTCTTACTTATATTTAATAATATTTGTTTATTCAGTAGAATTGAAATAGATCACGTATCTTTAAAACCACAAATCAAATTTAATTGTTACTCGCATTTTTCGAGGTAAACAACCTTCTGTAACTATTTGATACACAAAGCTAACCATGTTGGAATCACGAAATTATATCTAAAATTTTCTGGATCGTCTCAGACTCGCACTGGTATTTGTAGGTGTTAATATTAATCTATTTGTGAAGTAATATAATTGACTAGATACTTAAATGTTTTGAGTTTTTAAGGGTGATAATAAGCCGAGTTTCCATATGTTGGCTTTGACCAAATATAAGCTTCTAGTAATAATGTACATCCAAGTAATAATTTTATGCATGTCTTTGATAAATTAGAAGCATCTATTATTTTTCTCTAACAAGCAAACCCATATTTTTATGATTTAAGACAATAGTGTTCGTAAGATATGATGCACACACTAATTAGGTAGTAGACGGTAAAAGATATATGGCAGCAGGAATTAATCTTTTTATCCCTCATTACCATTCAACTTATTCTAAGACATTTCACGCAAATTACTTGTATAGGTTTTAAAAGTCTTTCCCAAGTATTATGTTTACAAATAATTTCTATATTATCTCCTATGATCACTTATAATTTAAACTACTCGTTGGATGTTGATGTATTTTTAACAGAGAAATAAAGGTTTTTCAAGATAAATAGTAGTATACAGGGAGAAATTCAAAAATAACTAGATTTACAAGTGGTCATTCAACAATAGTCACAATTTCAAAAATAATCGAAATTTAGTCATTTTTTTATGTAAAGATAATTTGAACGGAAATACTGTTCAAAATCCGGAAAATACTCCACCATAATATATTGGAATTCCAGTATAATATACTGTAACTCCAATATAATATACTAGAGTACCAGCAGAAGTATATTGGAATTCCAGTGGAGTTCCAGCAAAGTATACTGGAACTTCCAGTATATTATGCTGGAAGTTCATACACAGGTGCTCGACTTTTCAGTATATTATGCTGGAACTTTCCACGTGTTGGAGTTCCAGCATAATATGCTGGAAGTTCATACACAGGTGCACCGAACTCCAGTATATTATGTTGGACTGGTGTTGCAGCAAAATAGTGGCTATTTTTCAATGACTTGACAAACGTTTGACTATTTTTGAATGAACAATCCGAAAACTAAATAATCCGTACTATTTTTATTACTAGTATATGTTACTTCACAGGCTGACAGGCATATAATAATGGGTCTTTTGCTCGAGACTAATCTCTGCAAATAGCCCAATTTTTACAATTGTACAGAAAATAGGAAACGGTTTAGTCAATAAAGGTAAGAGTCCAAGATCAAATAACTATAAAGCAGCCTGGTCATATTCTTAGCAACAGGGCGCCGTGGGTATTATCACTTTTAGCCCACATCAAAAACTCTGTATATTCGGTTACTGAAAAAGTGTGTAAAATTTGTATTTAACTCACAGAACATATATATTAAAACATATATTTTTTCGGCTATTATTTTGTGCGGCTATACAGTAGTATTTTCCCATCAATATATTCAAGAAGAATTAACCCAAATAGCTGCACACCCAACCACTTAAACTAAAAATAGCCTTTTGAGGTATACTATATACATATTTTATGTATTATATGTGTATAATTATATATAATCAATGTAATATATATATATATATATATATATATATATATATATAGCTAGAAAAAGTAAACAATAAATATTACCGACTATTTGTGTAAAGATCCCTATGTTCAATTTGTCCAGGCCCAGAAAATTATAAGCTCTTGGGCTCAGTTGACCTTATAGTTGTTTGATGAAATTATACAAGAAATGTATATTTTTAGACGTTTTCAAAAATAATTGCTGACAAAATATATATATATATATATATATATATATATATATATATATATATATATATATATATATATATATATATATATATATATATATATATATATATATATATATATATATATATATATATATATATATTTGTATAATATTTTGCTAGTGAATGCAATTAGTTTCGACTGACCGACCAATTTTATATTATGCCCAATTTAACGAGTAGCACACATGAATTTGAATATTAAATAGACCCCAGAGCAGAGGCAGAGCCAGGATTTAAAGTTTATGGGTTCGGGGTTCTAATCCTTTCAAGTTACTGGATTCTAAATTAATAATTTGTACATAGTCAATAGATTTTTTAAAACAAATACATAAATTGGACTAAAGCGACTGGATTCGGCCGAACTCGTATTAATGGGATAGCTCCGCCCCTGCACCAGAGAACGGCAAAGATCTTGTCTTGGTCATATACGCTTATAAGTAGCTTGATGAGATCAACTACTGAGTGAAAATAAAATGTCATTTTGCCTCTAAACTACCGGAATTTGTTGTAAGTTGTAACCAAGTTAAGAAAATTAATATTTCTATATTATACTTTGAAAATGAAATTCTTGTAGTTGTAAATTTGGAGAATAAATGGATAAAACTACATCACAAATTGATTAGATCGGACAAAAATGGAGATACATTCAAGAGAGAAATTGATTAGTTTGTGTATGACAAAAAAAAAACAGATTCTTTTGCTATAACTTAAGTAATACTTGTTCCTTTTTTTCAAAACTTTTGTTTTGAATAAATAACTTGGAATAAGTTACACATCGTGGATTCTCAACATGCCGCTTCATATGGTGTACCAAATTTTGGTGCCTCGCGTAGAGGCGGAATTAGGATGTTAACTTATGGATTCTGAAATTTGGGACTACGACTTCAACCGTTAATGATTGGATTCTAGATTTAATATTTATACATATTTTAATATATCAAATACAAAAGTTTAAGCAAAAACTACCGAACACTCAAGTAAGCACTTGTGCCCTCAGCCTCACGTGCAACAATTTATTGCACCATGGACAAAGTAGGGGAAGCTGGATTCTAATAAATCCATCACGTGACTCTTGAACAATTATTTAAATGCCTAAACTTGTCACCCCATAAATATATTTTGTACAATAATACAGTTGCAATATATTTGGCATAGTTGTTATGACTAATTTAAAGTAGTACCAAAATAATACAGACAAGACACATTTGGTGAACCTTTAGCAACTACTGTACAGTATCTGGTCCTCAACATCCTAGTACCATACCCTAGGTACATCCTTTATCAATATAATCAAACCACGTAGTTCAACAACTTTGGATGTGTTGTTGGAACAAATAAGTCATTACTTTGTACGTTGTGTATAGTCCCTAATTAATGAGCTCACTGAATCAAAAACTAAAGCAATGTGCATTAGAAGGTTTTTATATGGTTTAGATATTACCATTAGGCAAAGATACGTCCTTAGAATCCAAGGAGTGTCCGACATTAAAATTCTCATACATATATATAGAGATAGAAGAAGTATCCCTTTTTATCTTTTCTTTTTGGAGTTAATTAATGATGTTGTATAAACCATCTCGTTTTAATAAATGAGAGGCATAATGGAGTAACAAAATCAAGATTCTTGGTCAACCAATTTGCGTTCTTAATTTATGATAGTGTGGTCCAAATTCTTAATACTACAAATGTTGACCCCAAAAAAACAAAAGAACAACCGTTTTATGGCCCCCATATGCGCAAGAACTCTGGATTTTAATTCCTTGCTTGAAAATGTGTTCTTGTTTTGTTGGGTCACTTTATTCCAGCTAATACGACATGATTTGCTAGTAATTCCAAAATTTCTGACCTCTAAATTAAGGTGCTTTTGTAATAAGGAATATTAAAATTGGGCATGTTGCTTGTTAGTACGGATTATATCAAATGTGTGTTAAGTTCTTCATTTTTCGTTTGCTTTCACGTCTAAAATCTTTCTGTGACAAGGACCATCCGTGCCAATCCAAGATTTTTAAATTGTGAATGCCCAACTATTTTTGGTGTGCAAATTACTAGTAAGATTGGTGCTCAACTAATGTATTTATATAAATTACTAATTTTTTTCATATACTCAACTAATAGTGTTCAGCTCTAAAAGTAAACTCATAACCAATAGAGTAGACCCACCCATTAACAATATGTGAATATTCAATGGAAGATGACTGTTTTTATCCTAAATTACTTAGGAAAATATGATTCCGGTTATTTCTAATCAGGTTTTGAGGTAGGGTTGTTTAAAATCGAACCGAGATTGTTAATCGTGTCGAATCGATGGTTTATTGGTTTATTGGTATCGGATTATCGGGGTAATGGATGGTGAACGAACTGATAATTAACGGTCTAACGGTTTGGGAGCGAAGCGGATTACTCATTTTTCTTATCGGATAAACTGATGGTAGGCTATAATCTCATGTTTTAGTCGTTTATCGCGCTCTAATTTACTGCACGTTAGTGTGTTTGAGCTTTAATTGGTAGCGTTTTACACTAATTGTGTGTTTTTGCGTTGTGGGAGTGATTCCGAGCTATGTAGTTTTATAGAATAAATTCAAGTGATTGGAGCTTTGAAGTCTGAGCAAAAGCCCAAGGAATTAAGTCGGGATCGTGTTCGTGGAACAACAAATGATAGTTAAGAACGAACGAAGAATTGATCATGCATATTGAGCGGTGTCCAGTAAAATGCACATAACATTTTTCTCAAAACTCCATTTGGGATCCACAATATATTGTTGGAAAGCTAACTCGAAGGGCTACAACTTTCATGTTTTACGTTTTTTCAAATTTCCAACAGAACATAGTGAAAAGTGTGCAACCACGCACTAGCCACACACCAAAATTTGACGAGCTAAAAACACAACACAAAATTATGCTCGCTAGTCGAATTTAGTATAGAAAATTATCGTATCCACATGGACTGGAGTAAACAGTACTTTCGTAGTTTGTAGCTAGATTACTATTTAAGATGATCAACAATTGAGGTTTATGTAATTTAAAACTAAAATTAACTAAGAGTCTAAATCGTTGGCTAATGACAATCAACGCAAGTATTAAGTAAGGGAAGTTATCAATTAGGAGAAGATAGGGTTGATAGGATAGGTGTAAGACAAATGTTTGAGATTTAACTCTAGATAATTCACTTTTAAGGTTCAAGTGAGTCTCTCGAATTCACTTGGTTATTAGTTCAATTGATTAGTAGAAATTCCTCTCTCGATTAAGTCTGAACCTCACGACATGAACCAATTTACGCTCGGTGAAGATATGCAAGAATTTGTAGTGAATTGGCATTTAGGAGAACCTCTCTCGATTATCCTCCTAACTAAGTTTAATCAACAATTCAACTAGCCTCTTCCAATTACTAAGAAGAATTAATGATTTCAAACAACAAAATATAATGCAACAATATCACTAAGTTATGCCTCTCTCGATTACATTGACAACTGAATATAGATGCAATGATTAAAACATCCAAAACAATTCAATACATAAACCTAGAGTTGATTATCCACAAACAAGTATCGGTACACCAAATCCATCAAACCCTAAAGAGAACTACTCAATGGATATGGAGGAATTCATCACAATTAAGTTTAAGTCAAAGGAAAACATAAAACATCCAAACCCTTGCCTTGAGTGAGGATGAAAGGTGAAACCCTTGTGCTCTTGCCTCTCCCTCTCCTCCTTAGCTTTCTTATGTCTAAATTATGTAAAAATTCGTCAAAATACCATTTTTTTCATGTATATAAACCAAGTAGGGTCGGACCCAAACAAATATACCTTCTCCTACGCAAAATAGGACACTTTTCCGGAGTTGGACGTGCGCGAAAGCGCATCTGGAAGTGTGCCCGCGCACTTGGTCGCGTACTTTTCATACTGTCATGCCCCATAGTTTATGGTAGGCTATAATCTCATGTTTTAGTCGCTTATCGTACTCTAATTCACTGCACTTTACTTGTGTTTGATTTAATTGGTAGTTTTTTGCACTAATTGCGTGTTTTATGCCTTATAGGAGTGTTTCCGAGCTTTGTAGATGTTATGGAATGAATTCAAGTGATTTGGAGCTTTGAAGTCTGAGTAAAATCCCAAGGAATTAAGTCGGGATCGTGTTCGGGGATCAATAGATGATAGTTAAGAACGAACGAAGAATCGAGCAGGCATATTGCGCAGTGTCCAGTAAAAGGCACATAAGATTTTGCTCAGAACTCTGTTTGGGCTCCACAATATATTGTTGGAAATATAATTCAAATGTCTACAACTTTCATGTTTTACGTTTTTCAAATTTCCAGCATAACAGGCTGAGAAGTGCGTGGCCGCACACTAGCCGCGCATATGGGGCAGAACAATGTGAAAAGTGCACGGCCAAGTGCGTGAGCACACTTCCAGGTGCGCGACCGCGCACGTCCAACTCCGAAAAAGGTATATTTATTTGTCCACTTGATATATATACATGAAAAAATGGTATTTTGAGGACTTTTGACATAATTTATACCTAAGGAAACTAAGGAGAAGAGGGAGAGACAAAAACACAAGGGTTTCACCATTCATCCTCGCTCAAGACAAGGGTTTGGATGTTTATGTTTTCCTTTGACTTTAACTTAATTGTTATAAATTCCTCCATATCTATGAAGTAGTTCTCTTTAGGGTTTGATGGATTTGGTGAATTGATACTTGTTTGTGGATAATTAACTCTAGTTTTATGTATTGAATCGTTTTAGATGTTTAATCGTTGCATCTATATTCACTTGTTAATGTAATCGAGAGAGGCATAACTTCTGATATTGTTGCATTATATTTTATTGGTTGAAGTTATTAATTCTTCTTAGTAATCGGAAGAGGCTAGTTGAATTGTTGATTAAACTTGGTTAGGAGGATAATCGAGAGAGGTTCTCCTTAAGACCATTCTACTACGAATTCTTGCATATCTTCACCGAGCGTAAATTGGTTCATGTCGTGAGGTTGAGACTTAATCGAGAGAGGAGTTTCTACTAATCAATTGAACTAATTCCCGAGTGAATTTGAGAGACTCACTTGAACATTAGAAGTGAATTATCTAGAGCTAAATCCCAAACATTTGTCTTACACCTATCTTATCAACCCTATCTTATCCCAATTGATAACTTCCCTTGCTTAATACTTGCGTTGATTGACACTAGCCAATAGTTTAGACTCTTAGTTAATTTTAGTTCTAAATCACATAAACCTTAATTGTTGATCATCTTGGTTAGCAATCTAGCTACAAACTACGAAAATACTGTTTACTCCAATCCCCGTGGATACGATAATTTTCTATACTATATTCGACTAGCGAGCATAATTTCGTGTTGTGTTTTTAGCTCGTCATAAACAGTTAACCCGTTAAAAATTTGTATATTTATACTTTTACCCCTATGTATATAAAGTACTATTGAAAGTAGTTTGTTGGATTGTCTGCTGATTTTATCCGTAAAAGCTGAATTGTCTGGTTTTATGTCATTTTTTACATGCATCTAACAAATTAAAGTTTGATTTTCTGGATTTCTGGTTTTACAATCTGAATTTCTTGTGAAGAACGACTGTTACTGAACGTTTGATTGTTTCATACGTGTATGAGTAGTGTTGAATATGAACTAGATTGGAACTTGGAAGAAGACTCTTTAATTCAAAAATACTGTTAGATTTTAGATAGTATTAAAAATTTGGTATTGATTGAATGATTCTTCAAAAATATTCTGTTTGGTTTAGCCGAAAAATCGCCCGATAATCGTTAATCCGATATCAATACACCCGTTGTCTTACTGGATGGCTAGCAGATTACTATAATCCGATAACTGATAAGCCGAGCCGTTAGGTGTAATTATTCGCTCGATCCACCCGATAAACACCCCTATTTTGAAGCGTTGATGGTTATTTTCTTTAAGAAATAAGTTAATTTTCCATTGACAAATGAACTATACTTCTTAAATTTGAAAATCAAGATAAGTAATTGTAATGAGCATTTTGAAGCTTCCACAACCGCAAATAGTTTAGTTAATTTGCAATCATTGAAGCTTCCACAATTGAGTTATAGAGATCAAAGGTGGATCTTTTTAAATTAGTGAAAATTGAGTATTTACTGTATGAATTTTATTGTGCGTGAACTTAATATAAATTTGAAGATTTTTCGATTCCATGATGTGAATTTAATAAAAAAAATTGTTGGATGCGACCATATCAGTTGCAGCAAGGTGCACCCATCCTGGAAAAAAAGAGTCAAGCAATTATAGTAATAACAAGGCAGAAATTAAAAAATAGCCGAGTTTATTAGTGATCATTAAAAAATAACTATAATTTTAAAAGTAATCGGAATTTAGTCACTTTTCATGTAAAGATAAATTTGAACAAAAATACTGTTTAAAATTCGGAAAAAATACTCCAGCATAATATACTGGACTTCCAGCATAAGTATATTGGTTTCAGTATAATATAATGGAGTTCCAGTATAATATACCGGTCTAGAATAATATACTGGAAGTTCATACACAGGTACTCCAATCTTCAGTATATTATGCTGGAACTTTTTGCGTATTGGAGTTCCAGCACAGAGGTGCATCGATCTTCAGTATATTATGCTGGAACTTTCCGTGTTACAGCAAAATAGTGACTATTTTTCAATAATTTTACAAACGCTAATTATTTTTGAATGACAAGTCCGAAAACAAACTAACTCATGCTATATATACTATATTCTTTCCAAAAAGCTTTATTATTTTGTATAATAATATTTCTTCTAGAAAAGGAAAAGAATTGAACGTTCATGTCGCATATTAGATTAATTAATGGCGGACCAACCATTTACATAAATTAATAATGGATTGCTTCAATTTTTGGAGTACCATTAATAATTTAACTTTTGCAACATAAAAAATTACAAAATTTGACAAACTTATCATCACCTTACCCTACCCCACCCCCCTTTAAGCCACAACAGGGGAGTGGGGTTGGGATTCTTTCCGGCTCGACTACTCTTTCTCATACGGTGCTTTGCTTTGCGGTTTGCTTATCTCATTCTCTTCTATTCGCAAGCTATCCCCTAATATACAAAACAAATTCCCCCCCATTTATATAACAACAAAAAAAACCAGACATTTCTTAGAGAAAGTACTACTTTATTTTTTTATAAAAAACTGTAAAAATACGTGTAAATCACATATCGAAACACACACTACAAATTTTGTATCAGAGAAGAAACTTCTGATCTTGTTCCCCCCTCTCTTTCTCTCTCTCCTATTGCCTTCATCTTCAGGTGTGTGGTACCTCTTTTTTTTTTTTTTTTTTTTTTTTTTTGGGTGAAAAATTGAATTAGGTATTTGAGTCTTAATGTTTTTCTTTTTGTTGGTAATTTGCAGGATGGGTGAATTTCTTTTGTTCATATTTCGGTATTTATGTGTTGGAAGTTTGAGATGTGAAAATTAGGGCTAGGAGGAATTATTGGGTTGTGTTGTTTTTGTGGGTTATTATTGTGAATATTTTGGATGGGTAATAAGTTGGGAAGGAGGAGGCAAGTGGTGGATGACAAGTACACTAGGCCTCAGGGGTTGTACCAACACAAGGATGTGGATATTAAGAAGCTTCGTAAACTCATTCTTGATTCCAAGCTCGCTCCTTGCTATCCTGGTGACGATGATTGTCCCAACTCTGACCTCGAGGAATGCCCCATTTGTTTCTTGGTTTGTTCTTTTACCTTCTTTTTATTCCCTTTCTATTATTCAACCTGGAAATTTGTTGGCATATGTTTGTGTAGAACTTTATTTATATAGTCGACCTCAACTTGTTTAGGATTGGGATGTATTGTAGTTCTTGTTGGTGTGCTCAATGGTGTGGCCTAGTGGTAAGTGAAGAACCATGAGGTCTCTGGTACAAAACACTAGGTGAGTTCTTCCTATAGTTACCTGGTATGTGTGTTGGTAGGAGTAGTAGGTACCTGGTTGAATAGTCGAGGTGCGCAAGCTGGCCTGGACATCAATGTCATAAAAAAATAGTAGTTTTTGTTGTTGTTTGTCATGAATCCTGAGTTATGTTGGACTAGAATGGAATTTGAGACCATTGGGCCGATATGTTTACCAATATGTTTGTTATGATTAATAACTTTGTTCTTTTTGAACTTTGCAGTATTATCCTAGTTTAAACCGTTCAAGGTGTTGCATGAAAGGCATTTGTACAGGTATTTATTGTCCTTGTGTTTGTAATTGCCTGTGCTTATTATGGTGCTACTTTTTATGTAATAATTTGTAGTGCCATTTTTGGAAGTGGATTTATGACTTGTTTCCTTGCAACAGAGTGTTTTTTGCAGATGAAGACCCCCAATTCAACTCGTCCAACACAGTATCCTTGATTTCTTTTATTACTGGTTACTTATTGCTAAATGCATTTCGCGTATCTCCTCTCCCTCCTTCCAGATTCTCATTCTACACTGGGCTCCTTAACATTATAAGATGCCCGTTTTGTAAAACATCAAATTATGCGGTGGAATATCGCGGGGTTAAGACGAAGGAAGAAAAGGGAATAGAGCAAATTGTAAGATCCTATCTGCTTTTATTTTTCTATGAGTGATTGCATGGATATTATTACCTATTGCTGAAGGAATCTCATACTTAATTTTAGGATATTTTTATCCTTTTCTAACCTGTCTCTTGCTTTAGGAGGAACAACGAGTTATTGAAGCCAAAATAAGGATGAGACAGCAGGAGCTGCAGGATGAAGAAGAGAAGACACAGAAACGAAGAGAGCTTAGTTCGTCCAGTAGTATCGCTGGACCAAGTGAGATAGAGTATTGCTCTACGGCAGGTATTCGTTTTAAGCTCTGAAGTTAGTCTTCTTGGCTTCACTATTTTGTTATTATACTGCATCTTATATTTCCGTCTTGTCTGCAGCACCATCTTTTGCTTCTGCTGTGGAAGGTGGAGAAGTCATTACTTCTCAAGAGACATGTGCAGCTCCAACAATTAGACAGCCTCAACGCATGAGGCAGAATAGGTACGAACGCTTTTTTGGTGCTTATTGGTTCAAATCCTTTTTCCTAATTTGCGATAAATTTACTCACACAAGGTAATGTCTGCATATACCCACCCTCCCGTGATCCCACTTATGGGATCGCACTGAGTATGTTATTATTCTTGTTGTTACGATAAATTTACTCATTTAAGTCATGTTGATGGACTAGATAGGTTGATCCTAGACGCTAAATCATCTTAAATATATTGGAAAAGGTAATCCGAATGGTGGAAGTAGAGTGAATGAATTAGTTAGGGATCTGGATCTGCATGCTGTTTGAACGAAATATTACTGCTTACTTCTTTGGATTGATCAAGTTATGTTGAATTTTACTTAATCCAATATATTTCCAAGCAAGTCCGTAGATTTACCGGATAGTGCCTAAGATTTAAGCTTATTAGTTATGACTTATGTGGAATAATCATAAGGTTTTTGTGTAAGCGGTTCCATATTTATGCTAGTGGATGCAACTTTTGGGGGGGTGGGGGTGGGGTGGTGGGGGTGGGG
>ML256723.1:25302-44884 GCA_005239495.1 Nicotiana undulata
GGGGTGGTGGGGTGGTGGTGGTGGTGGCGGTTCGGGAAGAAGTAGTATTTAGATCCTTTTGTTGTTATCCCACATGATAATAGTTTATTATGCAATATTTTTTATTGTAATATTAGATGTGATTGTGGTGCGTAACTGCAGACAGTTCAGATTTCTAGGTTCATTGTTCTCCATAGAATGGTATGATGGATTAACATGTGCATATTAACTAAAAACAGGATGGGTGAAATGAAGGGGTGCGACAGTAGTGTTTATGCAATAGAAAAGTAACTATCCAAGTGAAAGGAAGTCTTATACAATGTTCACGATATCAGCAATATTATAGGGGGATATTATATGGGAATGAATGTTGGGTTGCTAAGGACCAGCTTATTGGCAAGATAAGTGCAGTAGTTGGGACTGGCTTACACGCACGGTGGCCAATTCACCGAGCAGTCAGTCCAGTCTTCCAGTATATGTTACCACGTTAATCTTTTCCATTATGGATGGAGTAAGTGGGCGCAAACCAAGTGTTGTAGTTGGTGTTTGAATCTAGGTTCTCCGGGTTGTAACTTCGATGCCTCAACCACGAGGCCATTCCCTTGGGGACTTGTAGAAATATTAACATTAAGATGGACATGGAGTCTACACACAAGGAAAAAAAAGGAAGAATTTACGCAATTTCTGTTCTAAGAACGAGATCTCAGTGACTGATGGCTCTTTCAATCCACCGAAATGGAACGCTTTGGCGTGTAGCAAAATGGAGAATTTGGGTCAGATTAATAAGCTTATATCTAATAGAGGGTGCAAGTAGTACCAAGTTGATTTTGGATTTTAGTAAAGCTTAAAAAAATGGAATGCAACCAAAACTGAATTTGCATAAAAAAATTTCAAGTGCATCTTGAATAATTATAAAAAAATTAACATAAGTAGAACCCCCCCGACCCTGCAATGTGGGGTTACATTGGCTATGTTGTTGTTGTTGTTGTAAGTAGAACTAATCCCATTAAGACCTAACATCTGGAACGAGAAGGAAACTAAAACTTTGCTCGATTATCAAACATTTCCGGGGAAGGGGAACGGGTATGCTTATTGGGGTGGTAGGACTCACATTCTAAAGTAAACAAGTGAGAGACCAGATACCATCAGTTTTGGTGAACTAGGATGTCTCAATCATCTCTACTCCTCCGGAGTTAGGGTAAGGTCTGCGTACACACTACCCTCCCCAGATCCCACTTGTGGGATTCCTTTGGGTTGTTGTTGTTGTAGGATGTCTCAATCATCTCTGTAATACATCAGGTCAATCTTTCTCAAAAATATTACATCAGGTCAATAGATAGTAGCGCAAGATATGGACGATTTCGGAAGGCTAAGGTAATTCACGCCCAATACCAAATATCTGTACCATATTTTGTTCCTATATGACTACATAGTTGTTAAAGTAAGTCTTTGAGCAGTTTAGTGTTTGAAGTAAAGGACTAACTAATATGAGATTAAAAGGACAACTGGGAGCAAAAAATGAATATAAAGTTAAGGAAGTGGGTTAACTTGATCTATTTTGGTTGCCGTTTTTTGAGAACCATTGGCCAGAGGAACGGATTTTAAATAAGAAATTGTACATAAAAGGGAGTTATTACCAAAAATGTGATTAGGAGGTACCTGAATAAATAATTTAAGGTTAGAGAGTAGGATGTTGGGACGAACCAGATACCATTTGTTTTGATAAAGTAGGATGTCTCATTCATCTATGTAATGGATTAGGTGAAACCGTAACAACACAAGATATGGGCCGAAGAAACCGTAACAATGTAAGATACCAAGTATCGGTGCCATATGGTGTTCCTATATGACAGCGAAGTGGTTAAAGGAAGTGTTTGAGTAGTTAAGTGTGTCAGATAAACGACTACTGAATATGAGATTAAAAGGACAACCAGGAGCAAAAAATAACTGATTTAAAGTTAAGGAAGTGGGTTAAACTTGTATGTTGCCTTTATTCTAGATCCATTGGCCAGTGTGACTGTGGTAAGGGATTGGAAATAAGAAACTTTACAGAAATTACCAGAAATGTCACTAGGAGCACATGAATCAAGAATCCAATGACTAAGAGTAGGTGGTTAGGAGACATAAGCCACACTATTACTTGTTTGAATGCTAGAAGGTTATCTTTGAAGATGTCTGTTTAAGTGTTTCATGCAGAAAAAATTCAACATAATCAGGTAAAGAACCATTTGACCTTATGTATCCGAACATAATAGTGCTAGATCCCATTTTCTTGCCACCAAATTGCTTAAATTCTTGTGACATCTTATTGGTTGTCGGGAGTTCCGAACAAATAACCTTAATTAAGGAATAACAAGTTGTCAAGAGAGAAAAAGATATCACTGGAAAAAACACACTGGAAATGGTTTTCGGCCTGTACACTGTCTCGTCAATGTCAGGGAGCTAAATGTATTGCTTGGTTTTGTTGGTTTTACATCAAACTTATTGTGAGTAATGTTATCCACGTTTGTCAAAGAAAAATCAAAAGCAATAAAACGGGCTACGTGTGTGCACTAAGCTCCCACTATGCGGGGTGGGGGTAAGGGCCGAACCACATTGGGTCTATTGACACAATAGAAGAAAGAAATTTATTTTCTGTTTGCAATCATTTCTGATTGAATTTTATTGCTTGGTGTTCCTAAAAACACTTGGCTTATCTATATATATTGTCTGATCTTGTTTCCTGTATCTGTGACACAGGGAGGATGACTTTGACTTGGATCTTGAAGATATAATGGTCATGGAAGCCATATGGTTATCCATACAGGTAAATTATCCATGCGCTATCCTTTTTCTTCTTCCTTTGTTCTTTTCTTTTCTTCTTGTTGCGGGGGAGGCAGCATTAGGTGAAAAGTTAGAGTTTCCTATCTTTCATCTGGCGTACCCTTTTTTCTAATCGACGTGTCTGATTTCTATTCCGAGTGAAGTGCTCCATTGTGAATGGTTGTTGAGATAAGGAGTGAAAAGTGTATCTTTCTCTCAGCTTGAGTATGATGGAAAAGGGCATTTTCTTGCTTTCCATTGGGGTTTATTCGTCTTTTCACAATTTGAAAATCTTATGGCAGAAAATATTTGACAGTGGCATGCGATATCGTTTCTTTTCTTTTGCTGCGTCACCTATAGCCACTTTTAACATGCTGATAGTTTTGGGATGATAATTTTGGTCGTGCTTTTTGCCCTGTTGAACTTATATTTTAATGGCATAGCACTTAATTTTCCACACGAAACTGATGACATGATAGGAGAATGGCAGAAATCGAACTATGGACTACAGTGATGTTGGTCCATCAGAACAATATACAGTGGATCATCGATGTGTCCCAACGGTAAACGCCCCCACAGCTTCAGGATCATCTTCCTCTCCTTCTGGTGGTCTTGCTTGTGCAATTGCAGCCCTTGCTGAGCGCCAGCAAATGGGTGGAGAGTCCAGTAACTATGATCGGAATATGTCATCGTACAATGAGCATCTTGCTTGTGATAGGTTTTCCAATAGGGAGGAAATAGAGAATGATGATTACTCTCATGCTGAGAGCACCATGCATGTGTCACCTGAAAGGCAGCTGGAAATAACGAGGGACGATGGTGAATGGGCTGATCATGGGTCCATGGTGGCTGAAGTTGGAACTAGTTATGCAGTCTCTGACGAAATGGAAGATGATGCTTCATTCCCTTTGCAAGGTGAAATGGTAAGTGATCTTCAACCCACCAGCGGTTCAATAGTTCCTGAGAATTTTGAAGAGCAGATGATGTTAGCCATGGCTGTTTCACTGGCTGAGGCAAGCTCACGGTCTAGTCCACCTGGAGTGTCATGGCACTAGTAGTGCTTGTGATGTGGGGCTGTGAGGATTCCCCTCATATTGCCTCGCCACTCATCAGGAAGATAAATGAAAAAGAAGAAAGACGAAAAAGAAAATGCAACCAGTTTTTTAATCTCTCTTGCCCTCTACGTTTCGCCCTCTCTGTTTTCTTACTTTTCCTCCCTTTTGTAGTCTGGTATACTGCTGTACGAAAACAGAGAAATTGATTCTAGTGAATGAATGTTGTTTGAGCCTGCAGATAACAGGTTTATAAGTTCAACTCATTTACAAATTGTAAATAGTTGCCGAGTTACTTCAAGATGTATTTGAAGAAGTTCTATTGCGAAAAAAGGTGAAACAGATAGCTCCTTATGGCACTAGAATTGTAAGTGCACTTGCTTTGGGTTCATGAAATTGGATGTCCCCGGCGAAGCAGATTTCGTGTAGACAACCTTTTTGTAGCTCAAGGAAATTGTACCGAGTGCGTCAAAAGGAAAAAAATGTGTTGGGGAGGGGGAGGGGGAGGGGGAGGGGTTGTTGCATAGTTTTATTTCTTCGTTTTTCTAAAGAAAAAATTAATAAATCCAACAGGTGTATTTTCAGATCGAATTTCGGTCTGGTAAAACATATCATCGTTTATGGCTGTTCAAAATTGAATCGTAGCCGTTAACTGAATCGTAAAATTGGCTTATTCGCTTATTGGTATCGGGTTATTGGGGTAATGGTTGATGAACGGATTAACATTTTATAATTAATGGATTACCCCTTTCTTCCTGTCCATACCCATCATCATTTTCTTCTTGCTTCTTTCTTTCTTTGCGTTAACAAATTATAAATATTTTTTAATTACTACTTTCTTTTCATTTAGGATTTGGGATGCATCTTATTTTTTCTTTTTAGATATAACGGAAAATGTTCAAATATGCCTGTGAACTATTTGAAATAGGACAAATATGCCCAAACCGTCCAATAGTTGTGCAAATTTGTCCTTTTTTTAACGGAAACATTATTTTTTCTTTTCTTTTTTTAATTAATTAAAATCATAATATTTTTTTCCAGTTTTTAGAAAAATATCGCTTTAAAATTGAAAATTAATTTCTAAAACAATTGTTTTTGTAAAAATTAAAAAAAAATTGAAACGCAATTTTCTAAAGCAATGTTTTTGTAAAACTGAAAAAAACAAATATTTTCTTTTTATCCGTTTTTAGTCTTAAAAAAATTCAGTTTTTTCCAGTTTTTACCGCTTTAGAAAATTGCTTTTCAGTTTTTTTTTCTAGAATTTACAAAAATCATTGTGTTAGAAAATAAATTTTCAGTTAGTAAAAATAAATTCAGTTTTTTTTCTTTCAGTTTTTACAAAAACATTGCTATTTAGATTTTATTTCTGTTTTTACAAAAACATTGTTTTAGAAAAAAAAAATCAGTTCTTTTGTAAAAACTGGAAAAAAAATATTTCCCTTTTTTTTAGTAAAAAAAAACTTTTAGAAAAATTGCTTTAGAAAAAAATTATTTTGATTTTAATTAATTAAAAAAAGAAAAGAAAAAATACTGTTTTCGTTAAAAAAAAGGGTAAATTTGCACAACTATTGGACGGTTTGGGCATATTTGGGCCAAACTATTAACGACAGGTATATTTGTCTTATCAAATAGTTCACGGGCATATTTGGACTTTTTCCGTAGATATAATTGAGAACTTAGAGTATTATACCAAAGGCTGAAGTCAGATAGACTCCCAAGTGGGAGCATGTGTGATTTTTATCTGTAACATACAGTTACGTAATGGTTGACATATCAGGAATATAATAGTTGGCATTAGGTCAAATCGATTGGAGGAAATATCATATAAATAAATCTGGACTTAAATTTTTCCTTATCTCTAGTTCTCTATTTCGCTATTTGATTTTGCCGATAAAATCGCTAAGCCGATGCTAATTGGTTAGCTAGCGGATTACTATATCTATAAATCGATAATTGTTAAGTCGAACCGTTAAGCGTAAATATCCGTCCGATCGTACATCAATATTTGATTGCGCAATGTTTAAGTAGGAAAAATAGTCTTTCGTATACCTTTTCTTCCAAGGTAAAGCAAAAGCTGTTGAGAGCAATCATCTACAGGTTAACAAGAACTTAATAGCTGAGTTATCCTGATGGAGAACCTTGCTAGAGGGATTAAAAGGATCCCATATAATGGTATTCAACAAATGTAGTTACTATATTCAAATTCATTTATTGAGTTTACATTATTTAGAACTAACTTTGCAATAGAAGATAACGTGATCTTAAATCCCACTAATTAATATACAAAAACATAACAACAGAATTCATATCTCAGGACTCAGGCTGTGTCATTTGGAGATGAGAAATTTGAGACTCTGTTGGTGACTTTGGTCCCAAAAGTCTAATGCTGCACGTGTCCATATTATGATGCTTCTTCTTTCGTAGTATTCAACAATGATACATTGATAGTGTAAATCTTTTTACATTATCTGCTCACTTGGAATGTAATTGCAGGTAAAACAAGTGAACCACTTACCTAAACAATAACCTATTTGATCAATTTGGCACAGAGGGAATGTAATACAACAATCTTGGATAAATTAGCGGAAAGGAGAAAACAAATGAAATCATAGGCACTTTACATAAGGATAATTTATTAAAATATACCTAACGTATATTGAAAAAAATATTAAGATTGTGGTTTATGGTACATAGAAAAAGATATGTAAAAATGGTGGCCATTTTGGTAATGCGAAAATTAGTGATTGACGCCATAGATCACACAAATATTTATCAAACAATAAACAACAAGACGATCCGGTGTATTATGTTTCCGCTATATGCAAGATTTTAAGTGGTTGGTGTTGTATATACAAGAGTTGAAAAGAGTCAAACCACATTTTTGAAACAAAAAACAGTTTTGTTTATGTAAATATAAAAAAAATAAAAAACACACACACATAGTGAAAAATCTACTTTTTGGGCCTAAGTGGGTGTATACGAGACTAATAATACTAACCAACACTCTTTCGAGACCAAAGTCACCAACAAAGTGTCATCTTCTGCTTCTTCTTCGACTTCCCCTTAGTATATCCAGTGTAACAAATTTGACTCCTTTTATAGATTAGTTCAACCATGTCACAAACGTACATTTTATTACAACAATAGTAACAAGTACATTGATTGTACTGCAGGTAGTAAAATCTTGTTCATTTTATTAAAGTCCCAAGTTTTTCTTTTTCTTTTTTGGTACATCATTGTACTAGTTGTACAGTTCTTGTACTGCTAATATTATCCACATCTCATTTCATAAACTATTGCAAACTTGATATCCTGGAGCATTGAGTACTGCTAAGGGCTCGTTTGGTATGAGAGATAAAGTCGGGACTAAATTTAAGAAGAGTTTATCCATGTTTGGTTGGTAAAAAATTGGGGTATAATTAATTTCGGGATTATAGTGTTTTTTATTCCCATAAAAAGGTGAAATAACTAATCCCGGGATAACTTCTTTCCAACCAAACGACTCCTAAGTGTACTATCCACTTTAGAGTAGTACCAGATTTACATATATGGAGTACGAACATTTCAGAAGATGCTTAACCTGATTTTGATATTAGTATTACTTGAATCAGATAAGTTCAATCTCTAATTTATTCAAACCTGGTGGGCTTTGCCTCTGATCCCACCATCACTTTATTTATTCTTTAATTACTGTTCTAGATCTAAGTTTAATTCACTAGCTCCCTACTCACCAAAGTATATTAACCAAGTTTATTTGTAGGCTAAATTTCATGGGTGGTTATTTAATATTTGTCTATTACTATAAAGCCACTATTATTATTTTTTCTCATATAATACTCACTCAACTTTTCACGAATCAATTTAAAAGTCGTCCTTGCTGAAAAAATCTTCTTAAGGTCTCACTTGTTTGCACTTAATAGAGTTATGTATTTTAATTATTCATATCTCGGTTATTAAGTACTTTTATTTTTATATTTGAATCTTAATTATTTATCATTAAGATTTTCTTTTTAATTTATAATCACTTAACCTGTCTGAATTGATCTTATTGATTAAGATCTATAACAGAGTTGTAATATTATCAACATGTTATACGTTCAAGAATTTATGTAAAATGACTTTTTACTATTACTCCTAAACTTTCACCACTATCACCATTACCATCGCTATGGCCTACCGCCACCCACTACCCACCACCCATTATCACCATCCTCGACGATAACCACCACCGCTGCCATGCACGAATATCCGATGTCATTACCACTAGCCATCATTTGCAACAATCACCACCAATTACCATTATCACAATAATTATCAATCACCACTATCAACCACCACTATATTATCACCCATCATATTGTCAGTCGCCACCACTAGCAACTATCACTGTTAACTATTATTGTCATCCACCATCTACTGCCCATAATCACCACTATCAATCAACACCACCACCAATCACTACCCACTCAACACCCATAACTACCACGGCTAGTCATCATCACCACTAACTACTATATAACTTTTATAAATATTTTATTAATATAATATTACATTAATTAGTACTATTTGGTTTGAATTTATACTTATTTTTTTAAATAAAGACAAGTTTTACACATTCAGATGTACAGAAAACAAAACTCTTAACTATTTCGTATTCAGATCATAATACAATATTTTAATATTCAAATGCGTATTCAGATTCAAATATTTTATTCTTAATACACAAATTGATATTCAGACGTGCATTTAGAAGCCGTAATCTTAAGAAAAACAAACATGTCACTTTTTTTGTGTGGAAATGACACTAGGTAGCCACTTTTAAGTATGTTGTTTAAAATATATCCACAGTTTACAATACATATGAAGATTAGCCAATTCGCTCAAACTTCATAACATCGTGTCCTAAAGTTCAAAAATTGTATCCAAAAATTCGTATCTTATGTTCTGAATTTTAAATTAGCAGTTCAAAATTTGTGGACACTTAAGGTGTGTTTGGTATGACGGAAAATATTTTTCGTGGAAAATATTTTTCAAGAAAATGTTTTCTTGGAAAACAAGTAGTAAACTTATTCATTTTCCGGTGTTTGGTACGCAATCAAGGAAAATATTTTCTCAAGAGTATTCATAAATAATTTTGATACAATAAACATGAAGCCATAAACTTTCGAACCAACAACTTTCCGAACCCACAAATTTCATAAACTCCTGAACCGCATAACTTTCGAAACCGCAAAATTTCGAACTCGTAAACTTTATAATTTCTAAACCCGTAAACTTCGAAACATATAAACCTCCGAACTCATAACTTTGGAACTTGTAAATTTTTTAAGTTGTAAACCGAAAGATGAAAAAAGTAAAACTGAAAATATATTACAAAAAATATTTTTTCCGGGGGGAGGGGTGGGGGTGCAGAAAAAAACAGAAATTTAAAAATTACAAAAAATGTATATAAAAAAAAAATTCTTGTGCGGGATTGGGGGTAACAGAAATTTTAAAATAAATAAAAAAAGTAAAAATATTTTTTTTTTTGCGGGGTTGGGGTGGGGGTGGGTTGATGAGGGTAAGAAATAGGGTAGGGAAGGTTGAAAGGAGTTTTGAAAAATATTTTCCCTCCTCTTGATAGAGAAAACATTTTCCTCCAATTGGAGGAAAATGAGTTGATAAGGAAAATATTTTTCAAAACATTTAAACCAACCAAACATGGGAAAATTGGAAAATATTTTCCGAAAAATATTTTCCTTCATACCAAACACACCCTTAGTCCTGAATTTCTAATTAGCAGCTCAATAATTTAGGACACTAAGTCCCGAATTCCAAATTAGCAACTCAAAAATTCAGGATACTTATTCCTAAAGTTTGGGTGACTTAGCTTATCTTTAAATACATTGTAATTAGGACTATATTTTAAATAGCAAACTTAAAAGTGACTTTGATGTACTTTGCCCCTTTTTTATAGGTCCAATTTCACACCCAAAGTTTGTGAAAATATTAATGGAATTTTTTCATTTCTATACACTATTGGAAACTTTATTATCCTAAATGTTCATGTTTAGTAAATTACCCTACCTACACAAGTTTTGTTTACAAAATATATACATTCCACCTTAAAAGGCTCTCAATCCATTATTAGTGCCTTCAATTAAGGGATTTAGTTACACCCTTTACCTTTTTTTTCCTCTTCTTCTCTTTCCTTGTTTTTCTGATGCACGCGAAGTGAAATATCATTAAAACATCTGAGTTGTTGTTACCAACTTTACACAATGATGCAACCTCATTCTTGGAGACAGTACCCCACTTCTCGCAATCATTGAGGAACTCCAGCAAATTGGAAATAAATGAGTCATAGTTCATTAGAAGAAAAGGAACTGGAAGTTGGGATCCAATTCGTTCGAGTTGAATCAAAGCAATAATCTCAAAAATCTCGTCAAGGGTACATGGATTGTGATCTGAGTTATTTACAGGGGAAGCCCAATTAAAAAGGTTAACCAAACAACATATAGTTTTCTTATCTCACCAAAGCATGAGAAGTACCATCATCAATTACAGAATTAGATCTGGACATAATTAGATGAAGCAGAAATCCAAAACAGATGAATCTGGGTCCATTCATATTGGATGAATTTTGAATAACAAATCGTCTAAATTAAAAGAGACCGAAAAAATCCCAAAGCTTATGTCATAGGCTTGTAAAACTAATCTACAACTTTCATACATTATTTATACCCAGTTATATACAACTACAATATCATACAACTTAAACACAATTTTTATACAATTTTTATACAATATGTCTTTTGTATATTTTGTATCTGATTTATACATAGTAAAAACAAGTTTCATACAATTTATCTACAACTTTCATACATTATTTCTACCCAATTAAATATAACTACAATAACATACAACTTAAATACAAATTTTATGCAACATGTCTTTTGTATATATTATATCTGATTTATACATAGTAAAAACAAATTTATACGACTAATTATATATTATACAACTTATCTACAACTTATTTACAATTTTCATACATTATTTCTACTCAGTTATATACAACTACAATATCATACAACTTAAATATAATTTTTATACAATATTGTTCAACTTTCATGCAATAATTATATATATATATATATATATATATAAACAACAAAAAACAATTTTTCTACAAATTTTTTACAATTACTCTACAATTTTTCTACAATTACGTAAATATAATGTATATCACTTCTTCTTCTTCTTCTTCTTCTTTTAATATGAAATTCAGCCAAAATCAAGTCTAATCTTCACCAAAACACCCTCAAAATTGAGATATAAACTCTGATTTATATTCCCAATTGTTTGCAACAACACCCAATCCAAACAAATAATGGTTTTTGAAAGCCCAAATTCGAATTCAAAGTTTCAAAACTTTTTAATGGATGTCAATGGTAGAATTGTTGCTCTCTTTTCCTTTTCTTTATATTACTAAAATTAGGGATTGAGAGATAGAAAGAGACGTAGAGAGAATTCCTTTGCTTTACGTAGATATCTTCTTCTTCATTGACAATCAAGCTAATAAGAGATGTTAATGCAGACGCAAGAATTTGCGTAAGCGATGTCGCATTTAATGAAGTGAATAAATAGATAAATTACTATCACGATACACATAAAAATAATACAAATTCGAATCTTATTAAAAAAAATGAATTCAAGTATAATACTACAACTCTCCTCGACAAGTTTTCAGCTTTTGAAATGTATTCAGAATATTCTTGCTACACAATAGTAAATACTACCTTTTCTATATATAACACTAAGCAATCACTTAAAAACTCTTTCATTATTTGACTTTGCAATTTGGGTTCGGACCAACTTCAACTTCCCCCAAGAAAAAAATAGTAAGAAAACTTACCATAGAACATATTTGGAGAAAAAACAAGTTTTTAGCAGAAAATCTTACTAAGCATGAAGCTTCTTAAGTTCGAACCCAAGACCTCTATAAAAAGCAAAAGCACTTGACCAGCAGAGCTAGCAAGAAGTATATGTAAAGTTATGCCTTGTTATATATTTAATAATATTTGTTTTGTACATATTAATAATTTACACATGTTTAGTGAATTTTTCCGGCGAAGCGGTGTCATCACCCCAAGGTGCATCCGCCCCTGGATACGTGGATGAGGGGGTGAGATGTGGAGAGAAAAACGTGGGGGGAGTGGGAATATATGGCAAAGTAATTTTAGGACACTAATTAATATCATTAATTCCCTTAAAATGTACATAAATGGTAATTGGATATATAAAATATAATTATAGCAAAACATGAGTAGAGAGGGTAATATAGTTTCATATAGTGTATAGGAATATAAAAATTCCAATACCAATTTGCATGAATTGATCTAATGTAAATATCATGTGCTAGTCGCAAGAAGATATTGGCCAAAGAACCAACAACGCATGGATGTATATCTATGTTATATTAAAGGCACAATGGCCATTAACGATGTTGTTCACCATTTTTACCCTTAAAAATTATATTTTATATTAAATAAACAATAATTTAAACTAATTTTCTACGATTTAGTATTTCGAAGTCAACTAAAATCCTTTTTGGTAGTATTCCCTTATCTGAACTAGAAAAAAGTATAAATATTAGAATATTAAATCAATTAATTAATAACATAACTATAATACCTTATATAAATTATTTACTTGAATTAATAAAACAAAATTATTATACATTCCATGTTATTTTTTCTAATATTTTGGACTTTACAATCAACTAAAAATTATTTATAAATGAAGGAACTTTAGATTTTCTTATGAAATATGAAATTCCATTACCATAATACCTACTTGGACTATAGCATCGCACTAACGAAGCCAGCCCTAGCAAAGCGAGATTTATTTTCAGATAGTGAAATTCAATAAGTTCTTGTTCTATTTTTTTCTTTTCTGCCATGTGTTGGGTTGGTTTATTCTAATTTTCAATGTAATTGTAGGAGTATATGAACTTATATATGACTATTTGTTGCTTTGGTGAAAATAGTTTACTCTGTCAAAGAGATGTCTATCACTTTAATGATGTACCAAAAGAGAACAATTAGACCAATATTACTGCAAGAGATAGGAAAACCTCAGTTACACCAAGGTAACTTTGATATTTATTTATGTATTCATTCTTTTAGAGCTTTTTCTCTGAAGATTCATGTACTATTTTAATCTTTTATTTCGTCTTGTGGTTATAATTAATATATTAAACCATTGTATTTGTGCTATAAACTATTCATTGTTTGGTCCTTACGCTGTCATGATTTGAAATTATGTATAGCATGAGCATATAAAGAAAAATATAGGATTAATTCCAAGAACTGAGATTGTTTATTCAAATATTTTTAAATATTTTTTACTATTTTGAAATACAATTAGGTTTAGAATTTGATTTGACCTCTTAGGTAATTTGTCACGACCCCAAAATCCGCTAGTCGTGATGGCTCATAATCCAACCCGCTAGGTAAGCCAACTAATAACTATCAAATTTCAATCATCTTAACAAGTCAATTAAACAGAATAAATTATCTGAATCTACTACATCTCCCAAGGATCGGTAGTACAAATCATGAGCTTCTAAGAATAGAGTTTACAAATGGAAAAGAGATAAATACATAGTCTGTTTGAAAAGTACATAACGTTATAGTTTAATCTAAGGCTACCCCGAACAACAAAGGCAGCTACAACATGGACGCGGATACGTCTTCAAATCCAGCAACCCTCGAGCACAACAACAACTCCAACCAACATCTGCACGCAATATGCAGAAGTGTAGTATCAGTATAACCGACCCCATGTACTGAGTAAGTAACAACCTAACCTTAGGTTGAAAGTAGTGACGAGCTATCACGAGGCCGGGTCCAATACCGATATTCTACAACAATCCATAACAACATAATACAAGTAATAAAGAAAAGGGTTTCTCACAAGTAAAAGGGCTTAACCCGATCACAGTTTCAGAAAAATAGGCATGTTTTTCAAATATTTTTAGTGAAACTCAGTTCTTTTGCCAAAAATGCCAAAAATTCGGTGTTCAAAACTCAAAAATTCATATTATGAAACTTTAGGCTAAAATCCCCAATTTCCTCATTAGAAATCATCAAACAAAGGCTAAAATCGAAGAAGATTCATGGAATATAATCAAAACCGAGTAGAGAACACTTACCCCAATCCTTGTGACGAAAATTGCTCCAAAAATTGCCTCAATCCGAGTCCAAAATGTTGAAATGAAGCCAAATTCAAGAACCCTCATTTTTAAACATTCAACCCAGGCCGTTCGCAGTTGCGGTCAAATTGTCGCATCAGCGGTCAGATCTCCGCGCCTGCGACCACACTCATCAGTCGACCCCCTCGCACCTGCAGAACAATTTTCGCTCCTGCACACCCGCAAATGCGATTCTTCCTCCGCATTTGCGATGAGCTTGAGCCTTAAACTTTTGCGCATCTGCGACACATGCCTCGCACCTACGCAATACCACTCGCAGGTGCGGAACACCAGAACCAGCAACTGAAATACTAAGGAAAATGATCCGAACATAGTCCGAAACACGTCGAGCCCCTCGGGACCCCGTCCAATCATACCCACAAGTCACATAACATAACACAGACCTACTCGAGGCCTAAAAACACACATAACAACACTGAAACAACGAATCACACCTCAATTCGAACCCAATGAGCTTTAAACTTTCAAATTTCCAAAACACGCGCCGAAACATATCAAATCATCCCGGAATGAACTCAAAATTTGAACACAAGTCCCAAATGACATGACGAAGCTATTCCAACTCCCGGAACCACAATCCAAATCCGATATCTTCAAAGTCAAATTCCGGTCAAACTTATGAGCTTCCCAAGCCTTCAAATCTCCAATTTTCGCCAATTAGTGCTGAAACCTTCTAGAAACATCTAAATGCAAATCCGGACATATGCCCGAGTGCAAAATCGATATCCAGACCTAACGGAACCATCGAAACTCTGTTCTGGGATCAAATTCTCAAAAAGTTAAACTTGGTCAAACCTTTCCAATTTGAAGTTTCTAGCTGAGAATCATTCTTCAAAATCAATTTCGCGTAACCTGAAAACCAAAATCGACGGTTCACATAAGTCATAATACATCATACAAAGCTACTCATGCCCTCAAACTACCGAGTGAAGTGAAAATGCTCAAAACGACCGGTCGGGTCGTTACATCCTCCCCCACTTAAATATACGTTCGTCCTCGAACGTGCCCAGGGTTGTTCTTCAAACAATCAAACCGCTGAATAACCTTATCATGCACATACCCGAGGGTGATCCCAAGTTACCCTATCCCATATAGGTCTGAAACTGAAATTTCTTCATCCAACCTAGCCCATAACCCTTAGAATCCAACAGAACATTACTGAATTTTTTATTACATCCGATATTTCTGTTGGACAGAATCTCACATTAACACACTGTATAAGTCTGAACAAGCTGTATCAATCCATAGTCATAACCTAAGTTTAAATCACATGATATACCACATAATTCAAACACTCATAGCGATAATTTCAAATCACAGTAGCTGCTCAGCAACCCAATGCTGGTAATACACCTCTTATCGAATAAAGCCTCGCTCTAACACCTTCATATACTGCCAATGATGAAAGAAACACGCAGAAACCCATAACCATTCGTTGGATCAACAAGTTGTGGAACTCTCTCTCATTAGATAGGAACTATAGCAAATCTCTAAGTCGATCAACATCAACATCCTTCCAAATATATCGCAACCAGATCCGATAGCACCCATTCTAGACACAATGAAATCCTCCCACCTAACATAATCACTCTAGTGACATGACACGTCGATACAACTTAATGCCACAACCCATGCAACCCGTGCTGTCACGACCCGAATTTCCCACCGTCGGGACCGTGATGGCGCCTAACATTGAACCCGCTAGGCAAGCCAACATTATCGGTTATTTCATCTTGTTTATTTTTTATTAACAGTTAACAGGTGATATACATTTTTCTGCGGAAATGAAAGTGCAGAAGAAACAAAGTCTAACAACTTACTTAAGTACCATTACGAAATTCATAATAACTACACCCAGAATTGGTGCCACAATTCCACGGACTGTCTACGAATACTACATATAAGGGTTTGAACAAAAGTAAATACATCTGTCTCAGAAATAAATAAGAACATAATAGAAATAAAGTAGGAGGGGACGCCAAGTCCTGCGGACGGCTGCAGAACTACCTCGGAATCTCCACCGGACTGAAGGCAGCCACCTCACTCTAAGGTCCGAAGTCCTGTACCGAGATCTGCACAGAAAGTGCAGAGTGTAGCATCAGTACAACCGACCCCATGTACTGAGTAAGTGTCGAGCCTAACCTCAGCGAAGTAGTGACGAGGCTAGGACACGACAACCAGATAACCTGTGCAGTTTAATCATATACGAAAAGCAATAATAATAACAAGAAATAGACAACTAAATTCAAGGAAAGGGGGACCATACTGAGGGGAGGAAATATCAAATTATAACGATAACGAATAAAGCAATAAAGTAATATCAGATTTAAAACAATAAAGATAATAACACAGAATAATGCGCGGCATCACCCTTCGTGCTTTTACTCTCGTCCTCACCATGAAATCAAAAGAATCGACACGGAATCACCCTTCGTGCTTTTACTCTCATCCTCACCATAAATCAGTAGAAACGATACGACATCACCCTTCGTGCTTTTACTCTCTCATAATCATGGCACAACATCACCCTTCGTGCTTTTACTCTCATCCTCACTATAAATCATGCACGACATCAGCCTTCGTGCTTTAACACTCTTCCTCACCCAAACAAATCAATAACATCAATCCGACAAAGCAATCAACAATTTAAACAATAATAAAAACCATAACATCCCGACAAGGGAGCAACAATAGAATCAATATCATCCCGCCAAGGGAAACAACTATAACCAATCTCACTTAGTACTTAACTCATGTAGAAATTCTAACTTGGACCAATGCTCAACAATGATCAATACCAAGGAACTACCACCAACACGGGTAATTATCAAGTTAAACTCAATTAATGCTTAATAAATAAATCACATAAATCACAATATTCGACTCACGGGCATGATTAACACCAATGTATAGATACTCTTCACCACACCTATACGTTGAACATGACACTAACACGTAGCAAATAAGACACAATACATATTCCCTCACGGTAAGGTTAAGCCAAACACTTACCTCGTATTCCACGACCAAACTCAAGCCTCAATTACCGCTTTCCCTTTAGAATTCACCTCCAATTCACTTGTATCTAGACATAATTAACTTAACAACATCAATAAATGCTAAATAATTTGACCCCAATGCTTAATTATAAGTTTTCTATCATTCTTCCCAAAAAGTCAAAAATCAACCCCGGGCCCACTTGGTCAAAACACGAGGTTCAAACAAAAACCAGATCACCCATTCACCCACGAGACTGAATACGTAATTAGTTTCAGAATCCGACCCCAAATCGAGGTCTAAATTCCCAAATTTGTAAAATTCTAATTCTCCTAAAATCCCTAATTTCTACCCTTAAAGAACAAGATTTAGGCCTAGAAATCTAATGGGTGCTGATGGAAAATGAAGAAAATAAGTTTAAGAACACAAACCTATGATTTTGTGGTGAAATTACTCTTCAAAAATCTCCCCAAAGCTTCCTTGGTTTTGAAAATATGAAGTTATGGCTAAAATCCCATTTTTCTACTGTTTTAAGTGCTGGGCAATAATGTTCATTGCGTTCGCGAAGCACTGCCTCGGGAGGGCTTATGCGTTCACGGGTAAGGCCACACGTTCGCGAAGGCTTAGCCAGCCCTGCCTTCGCGTTCGCATACAATGGGCTGCGTTCGTGTAGGCTTACCCATTACCCTGACCAGCCCCCTCCTATACTATGCGTTCGCGTTAGGCTGGACGCATTCGCGTAGAACAACCCCCCAGTGCTCCGCGTTAGCGTCCCAGCCCATACGTTCGCGATGAAAAATCCAAGCCCCTTCCCCATTTCCTCTTCATGTTCGCGTGGTTTACCACGCGTTCGCATATAATAACACACCAGACACCAGAAAACAACAACTTCACTAGATTTTCTAAGTCCAAACCACTCGGATACCTATCCGAAACTCACCCGAGCCCTCGGGGTTCCAAACCAAACATGTACACAACCTTCAAAAAAATCCTACAAACTTACTCATGCGATCAAATCGCCAAAATAACATCTTAAACAACGAATTTAGCATTAAAAGCAAAGAAAAATCTCAAGAACTTTCAAACTTTCAAATTTTACAACTACGGGTCTGAATCACGTCATATGACCTTCGTGTCTTACCAAATTTTACAGGCATCACTCAAATACTATATTAAACCTGTACCGGGATCCGGAACCAAAATACAGGCCCGATACCATCAATTTCAAATATAGCCAAACTTCCAAAAACTCTTATAATTTTCGTTAAACAATTTCTTTCAAAAATTCATTTCTCGGGCTTGGGACCTCGAAATTCAATTCTGGGCATACGCCCAAGTCCCATATTTTTCTACGGACCCTCTGGGACCGTCAAATCATGGGTCCGAGTCCGTTTACCCAAAATGTTGACCGAATTCAACTTAAATTCAATTTTAAAGGCAAAATTAGCATTTTGTTTCCAGTTTTTCACATAAAAGCTTTTCGGATATACGCCTGGACTGCGCACACAAAACAAGGTGAGGTAAAAGGAGGGTTTAAAGGCCTCGGAACACAGTTTTGACTTATAAAATGAGAGATGATCTTTTGGGGTTATCACACGTGCACCAAATAGCAACATTTCAAATGTACTCAACCCTGAATTGCTTCAAACGAGAGGACAGTTCTGCCAGCTTAACAAGTACCTTCACAACACCACGCTAAAAGCCTAGCACACACCGTAGAACTAGAACACACGAACCCAATACAAAGGATCATCTCTTAACATTACTACGCTGCAATGCGTGACCCCTATCCAAAAGCTGGTCCATAATATATACCTCGCTCCACCTTGTTCAAAATCAATAACCACGCGAAATTCGACATCCAATACTCAAAGTGTATTACCATAACCACGGATAATGAGGCGATACAATGCCACATGAAACCCGAAAGAACATAACCAATACGCCCTCAATCATGCAATACCCAATTACTCATCTCACTCAAATTCCGCTATAAGACTACAATAGAACCGCACCATGTGTTCCCAAAACCAATGAATCACAACTCCTTGTAGCATAGAAGAGTAACTCATGAATCATTTCTGTCACGACCCAATTCTCCCTCCGACTGAGTCTCGTGACGGCACCTAGTCTAGACGACTAGGTAAGCCTATACCTTAAGCGAAATTTAGATAAAACAGGTAAAATAACAGTAAATAAAATAAATCATAGTAAAGTCGACGCCGCTCGACATTAACAGTTACTTTACCCAGAACCCGGAATACCACAATACATCACAAGCTACTCTACTGCTCAATATGTATAACTGGATATATAAGACCGTATAGTTTCATCTACAAGTACTACAACTTCAAGATAGGAAGGGGACTCAGAGATCTGCGGACGCTGCAGATTATACCCCGAGTCTACTGATACTGCTGCTGCTGGCTAACTGAGATACCGCGTACTAGGACCTGGATATGCACATGGGGAAAACATGCGCAGAAGGGCGTGA
>ML256724.1:419-12335 GCA_005239495.1 Nicotiana undulata
TAGGCTTTCCAGTTCAGCGGTTATAGGCGAGATCCCTTCTCCGGACTTGCCGTGGTCTTGGTATGCATTTTTGTTATAGATATTATGGGTATGTCGGGGCCCTGTTCCGACTATGTTGCATTACTTATGCTCCTTTAGAGGCTCATAGACAAGTGTCAGCTTATGTATAGTTTGGTATGCCTTGTCGGATGATTTATGTTGTATAGTCTTTCATGGAAGTGTGGTAGCCCCTAACTTATATGTAGTTTCTTGGCAGTCTTGTTATCCGATGTTATCCATGTTAATTCTATTATTTGTCATTGTTTGGTGATAACCCATATCTTCCACTTATATTGATCTCGTCGGCCCTTAAAGATAATAAATTTTTTTTTAGATAAAATGTACGTTGGTGCTCGGCAAATATGGCTCGGGTACTAGTCATGACCCTCGAGTTTGGGTCGTGACAACCTTCTGTTAAAATACCCATAACTTCTTGTACAAATATCTAAATAACAACCGGTTTAAATATTTAGAAACTAGACTCGAATATCATTAATTTGATAGTCTGTGCACCATATAACTCGTTATATAGACCGAGATATGAGCTTCTAAAGTCAGCTCTCTGCATCAGAAAATTCTGGTGAAACTGCTCCACCAGCCATATTCAATCGGTCATAACGTTTTGCACAAAACTCCAAATGCCAAATGGTTTAATGTTCTGAAAACACGACTTCAACATCTACAACTGTCATGTTTTGCAAAGTTTCAGATTTCTTATAGATTCTTATATATACGCTTACAAAGGTAGCTCTTCGACGCATAATTTGCTGCCCAAAAAAATGCAGCAGAAATTTTCTGCAATTTGTTTCCTTCTTTTTAGTCCGAAATTCATTCCGTTAACCTCCCGAATTCTACCCGAGGCCCTCGGGACCTTAACCAATTATACCAACATGTCCCAAAATATGATACGAACTCGCTCGAGGCCTCAAATCACATCAAACAACGTCGAAATCATGAATCGCTCTCCAATCCAAATCTTTAAGAACTTAGAATTTTAAACTTCTACATCCGACGCCGAAACCTATCAAATCACGTCCGATTGACCCCAAATTTGAACACAAGTCATATTCGACATTACGGACCTTCTCCAACTTTCGGAATTGGAATCCGACCCCGATATCAAAAAGTCAAACTCTCGGTCAAACTTCTCAAAAACATTCAAATTTCTATCTTTACCCAAATGACTTCAAAATGACCTCCGGACATCCGAATTCATTTCCGATCACGCTCCCAATTCCAGAATCACCATACGAAGCCATTCCCAGACTCGGAACCCCAAACGGATATCAATATCATTGAAATTTCCTACAAGCCAAACTTAGGAAATTTCTTCAAAAATGATGACTTCCACAATATACACCGAATCGCTCCTGGGTTATCGAAATCCTGATCCGGAGATACTCCCAAGTCCTAAATCATCATACGAACCTGCTGGAACCTTCGTATCTTGATTCCGAGGCCGTTTACTCAAAATTCCAGTCTTATTCTATTTCTTCAACTTAAGGCTTCTGAAATGAGAAATTTCCTTTCAATTTAACTCCGAACCTCCTGAATTTCAACTCTGCCCATACACACAAGTCACAATACCCGAAATGAAGTTGTTCATGACCCCCAACTGCTGAACGACGCATTGGATCTCAAAACGACCGGTCGGGTCGTTACATTCTCCCTCACTTAAACAGACGTTCGTCCTCGAACGCGCCAAGAACTGCCCCAGAATTATCTGAAATCACTGTTTAACACCTCGTGCACCTTCCCGTGCTACCACAACCCAGTTGAGTACATTATCTTGATAAAATCTGAAGGTATTCCCTTTTATACATATAATAAACTCAGACCCTAGTTCCAACACTTGAAATTCTCTGCCATGCCTGTTTCTAATATGAGAACACCGCATCAACTACCACACGAGGCACCAGAACACAACTACGTATCCTTGCTGAATCATCACCATACACCGCATAATCCATCACCTGACCACAATGACACTCCCCGAACCTTAATAGCCAGAATTCTACGAATTTGATGCTCTCAAAGCACCTTATAAGATACACACATACATCCTGCTATAATGTTGACGATAACACCATTACGGAGGAAATGTGTAGAAATTCCTAACCAACTGCAGGGTTAACTAAACATTGAAATCCTTCCTCCTGACTAAGATCATCATCTCATTACAACCAATGATGGTGATTGTCCTGTAATATACTTGCATAGTCTTATCATACCGATCCCATATTTATAATTTTCGTCTCACCCAGTATGAACTGCTCAAACAACCAATCCCCCTAAGCACGACCATTAGCCTTACACGATGCCACAATGCGCCAATAGGCCATAATTCGAACACGACACATAATGAAATGACTCCGGAAGGGACTACTCAACTCACGCAACTAATATGAACTTTCCTCAGAAATTTACGAAGTAAAACACAAGAAAATAATTATAGGAGCCTTGCTCAACATCACACTGTTGCGGCATGCAACCCGATCCAAATAACATACCCGTGGCGGCGTGCCACCCGATCCAATCATAAGATTTACATAAGGAAATATACACGGAGCTGAATTGCTCACTATTACAAATCACGAAATATCGGTCACAAGCACGCTAAGTGCATAATACCATTCTGGGGAGACTGATAGAGCCATATGGTACAAAACTCCAGCACGACTGAGGTGCGATATATAATCTGAATCTCAGGAGCCATCCTGCTCTTATAACCTCGTCAGTACGCGGAACCTTAACACATAAGAAATTATCAAGCCATTTCATAACTCACATGGCACAATCACAATATCACATGAATATGACGAAGACGGGACAACACCTGATATCCCAATACCCCTCCTTGAGGAGTGCCATATTGAAATGAACACCTTTGACTCGCATGAAGCCCAAAATCTTGTTTAAATCCATTCACTCACTTCAAGCTGATTATGCTCGCATTGAACTAGGCTGATAGCCTTACCTGGGTCCAAACAACCCGCTTCCTCTTCCTTATACACACGAGGACAACCATCATAGCCGAGATAAACACCCCACAATCCACAACCAACTGAGCCGAATGCCTTCCAGGCATAAATTCTAAATTAAGCAATATTACACTCCTTTATACTTGGTCTAATTCTTCAACCAATCAGGTGACTACGTGCCACACTTATTCAATCTTCACGCAGTCATGATCCCACGGACTTCCACACAAGGTAACAGGTATGCACATCCATACCACCGACCATCCTAAGGCTGTAAAACAATTCAAGGATCTGTAACCAGGATACAAAGCCTCTTTCACCAAACACTGAACGCCGATGACACTGAAGAACATTCACATCCATTACTCTTGCTCCTCCAAGCTCATGACATCCTTGTTAACACCGAGCCGCAACCTCCATTCCCACTTCCGGTTACATACCGCTTATTGCCCACAACATGACCATATAGAATAGCATAGGAAATTCCATCATAACTCCTGAACCACTAACAGGGAGAACACTTCATCACATAGAAACTTTCACTTACCTCAATTCATGAGAACCATAACAACACGCGAGTGAATTCTCACAATCGCAATACATACCAATCCTCAAGTGGTGGTCTGAACCACCCTAAACCTTCCGGGATCCGCCTACACTTGACAGGCCATAGTACCTGAATGCTTCAAAATAAAATCTATTACGACGAACGGCACGCCCCACACACTTCTGCGCAATCCATACACATACCCAATCACAGCGAAGGAACTGATCATTGCCGTACATGTGTCATTTCAACCATGGTTAACAAATCTTTCTTCTTCTTAGAGATTATACTGTAGAAGCTCGATTCTTACTTACACTACTGCCTGAAACCCTTAAACACCACGTTCCTCTAACTTTCGAATTCATTAGGACCACTACTGAGAGTCAACCACTCTGACTGGCCCCGAATACAATCAACTCCAAGGCTCTCCTAGCACATGAACACCCTTCCAACGAAGCACGTGACTGAGTCGCTACCCTTACAACTTGCCTATGCCTTAAGCACGAATTCTTAGTCTTCCAAAGCCTAACTCTGGTCCAATAGGACCAACATTCGCACACATTTATCGAATGCCATGCTCCATTACCGCTATACTCCTTTCCCTTAGCTGTAATAACTTGCCAATATGCCGACAATCCGCAACTCCATGAGGACACAACCCAACTGCAGGTGGTGGGACTCCCCCATTTTGGTTAACCTTATTCCTTTAAGCACTACCCGACCTTCTTTCCTTACGCTTGGCCTTTTTGAAATGGAACCACCACCTATCATTTTTCATATATCTTCCTCCATTGCGTGCTTCTCAATTGCGTCCTTAATTCAACATCCTTCTTTGTAGCTCTTTGAGCCAGCAGATCACCACAACTTCGAACTCTCCGAAGATTATCATTCTCGGTCTGCCTTCATTAGAGGTAACTGTTCAATTCTGAACCACTACACACCACGATCTCTGACAACCGCTTCTTCAACACCGCTTCACAACACTCTAACCCCATGCGACCTAAGAGCTATAACACCGGCGAATTTAACACATTATATTCGATAAAAAATACCGATACCATATCCCGGATGAAACCTCCACCTCGCTTGATAGCACCAAGCTTACTACTTTATCAATCCGAACCGGACCATTAATAGTCCAAGTGCCTTTCCTCCGCCGGAACTAAAATACTGAAATCTCGAAACCACACCCTGAGAAGACCTCTCTTCAAGTCATTCATTGCCCCTACATATGGGCAAGCATCCCACCATCCTATCAACACCGCACGATATCCAATCATAAGCATCATAACAACCTGATCATAAGCAGCAACAACAGCCCAAACCAACTGCACATGGAAAACATCTCGCACCATATCCGTAGCACCATTTCAATTCCTCAAAGCCTCGAATCATAGCAAGAGCTTCGTGACGTATAAGATTGAGTAGGAAGAAACATAGGCATAAGCCTTAATGGAATCACATCGCACGATGAGGAATCAAGAAGGGAAGTACTCCTACAGCCCTGTAGCCTCTAGAAGATAAGTACAAACGTCTCCGTACCGATCCGCAAGACTCTACTAGACTTGCTCATGACTCGTGAAACCTAAGGGAACCTAGTGCTCTGATACCAAGTTATCATGACCCAAAACCTATAGGTTGTGATGGCGCTGGACACCACTGTCAGGCAAGCCAACCCTTTAATCAGTTGAAATAAATTCCTGTTTAACAATTTCAAAATCGTTGCTTTTATTGCATTTCATAATCCAATAAATACATTTTTGTAAATGAAACACGACAGGAAATCCATTTAATTCCATAAAACAAGACTCAACACATCCCCAGAACCCGGTGACACAAGTACATGAGCAGTTTCTAAGAATTTATATAATTATGCAACTCTTGTTCGAGAAATAAATGGGACAAAGGCAATAGAGACACAATGTAAAAATATAGAAAGAAGGAGACTCTATCAACTGTTGACACCTCCGGATGAATGCAGCCCGAGTAAGTCTCCAAATCAATCGCTGAACTATGAAGATACCTATGCAACAAAATGCACAGAAAGTGTAGCAAGAGTACATATACATATATGTACCTAGTGAGTATCCCGTCTAAACTCGAAGGAGTAGTGATGAGAGGTCGACTAGATACTCACTAAGGTCCGGCAATATAATATAAAAAGGGATATGGCTAAAGCAGTAGGCATGTGAAGCAGAAATCAACAAGTACATAAGCAAATAATGTAATCCAAGTAACAATTGAAAATGAACTGCAAGTGCAAAATCCTCCGTTTACACAATACCTGACAATCCCACTATAAGTGACTCAGATTCAAGTGACGATACAATACCAGAACAAGACAACCGGTCGGAGTCGTACAAAAATATATAAACAATGAATAGTCGTAAAGCTCCCCTCGATCGCGAATCATATCTATGACTCGAGTGCTAACTCGATTATACTGATTTATCATAAAGCTCCCCACGATCGCGAATCATACCTACGACTCGTGTGCTCACTCAATTATATACCATTACTATAAACCTTCCCACGATCGCAAATCATACCTGCGATTGTGTGCGAACTCAATTATATACCATTACTATAAAGCTTCCCACGATCGCGAATCATACGTGCGACTCGTGTGCTGACTCAATTATATACCATTACTATAAAGCTTCCCACGATCGCAAATCATACCTGCGACTCGTGTGCTGACTCAATTATATACCATTACTATAAAGCTGCCCACGATCGCGAGTCATACCTGCGACTCGTGTGATAGCTAAATTATATACCATTACTATAAATCTTCCCACGATCGCGAATCATACATGCGACTCGTGTGCTGACTCAATTATATACCATTACTATAAAGCTTCCCACGATCGCGAATCATACCTGCGACTCGTGTGCTGACTCAATATTATACCATTACTATAAAGCTTCCCACGATCGCGAATCATTCCTGTGACTCGTGTTCTGACTTAATTATATACCATTACTACAAAGCTTCCCACGATCGTGAATCATACCTGCGACTCGTGTGTTGACTCTTATACGTACGTATATATGTATATGTACCACAAACAGCAGTGAACTCAGTAGGACTATGCTCATATCATGGATTAATCAACTGGGGATTTATATCGTAATGTTCCATATTTCCATATCATTTCAAAAGTAATATGCAACTCAAAATACATCCAAAGATACATGTAAGACAAATAGAGTCATGCTTGTGAGTCCTAAAACTACCCGACATAGCATAATAGTCGCCACGTACGTATTCTCGTCACTTGGTACGTACGCGGACCCCAAAACATGTATACATAAGAAATAAGGAAGCTATTGGGACATTTCCCCCTTACAAGGTTGGAAAGGAGACTCACCTCGCTCCGAAGATTCATCACCGGCTTCCGAGCCCCTACGACGACCCCAACGGATGCACAACGCCCCCAAACTATCCAAATAACGATAATTTAATGAAGGTATACTCTAATATTTGCTAAAAATTTAGATTATATAATTTTCCAACTCCGCTCAAGGAATATACCAAAATGCCCTCGGGCCCACGTGCCCGGATTCCGAAATTTCTCGAAGCTAAATTCTACCCATAACTTTACTAACTCATATATACAATTTGTTACAATTTTCATGCTCAAATTCATGGCTAAAATCAAATTTTATCAATTCTATGTTTCCTTGCAATTTCTCAAGTTTCTCATATCAAATCTATGTAATAAATCTTGTATTTAACTTGGAAATAAGTAGAAACAACTTACCTTTGATGCTTGATGAAATCCCCCTTGAAATACTCTCCAAAATCATCCAAGCCAAATGAAAGAAATGAAAGAAATTCGAGTTTCAAGAATCTGCCCCTGCTTCATCGAGTTGTACCTTGTACTTGTGCTGCACAGGTTATACATCCTATTAAAATTACCTTGTTGAACACCTTATGTTAAAACACCCATAACTTCGTGTAGTAATATCTAAATAACAAACGTTTTGAAGATTTAGAAACTAGACTCTAAGATCTTTAATTTGATAGGTTGTATACTATATAACTCGTTATATATCCCTAGATATGAGCTTCTAAAGTCGGCTCCCTACATCAGAAAATTCTGGAAAAACTGCTCCACCAGCCATATTCAATCGTTTATAACGTTTTGCACAAAACTCCAAATACCAAATGCTTTAATGTTCTAAAACCTAGACTTCAACATCTACAACTTTCATGTTTTGAAATTTGTCAAATTCCTTATAAATTCTTATATATACGCTTCCAAAGGTAGCTCTTCGACGCATTATTTGCTGTCCAAAAAAATGCAGCAAAAATTTTCTGCAATTTTTTTCCTTCTTTTTTGTCCGAAATTCATTCTGTTAACCTCCCGATATCCACCCGAGGCCCTCGGGACCTTAACCAATTATACCAACATGTCCCAAAACATGATACGAACTCGCTCGAGGCCTCAAATCACATCAAACAACGTCGAAATCATGAATCGCTCTTCAATCCAAATCTTTAAGAACTTAGAATTTCAAACTTCTACATCCGACGCCGAAACCTATCAAATCACGTCTGATTGACCCCAAATTTGCACACAAGTCATATTCGACATTACGGACCTGCTCCAACTTTCGTAATTGCAATCCGACCCCGATATCAAAAAGTTAAACTCTCGGTCAAACTTCTCAAAAACCTTCAAATTTCTATCTTTAGCCAAATGACTTCAAAATGAACTCCGGACATCCGAATTCACTTCCGATCGCGCTCCCAACTCGAGAATCACCATACGAAGCTATTCCTAGACTTGGAATCCCAAATGGACATCAATATCATTGAAATGCGCTACAAGCCAAACTTAGAAAATTTCTTCAAAAATGCTTACTTCCACAATATACACCAAAATGCTCCCGGGTTATCGAAATCCCGGTCCGGACATACGCCCAAGTCCTAGATCATCATACGAACCTGCTGGAACCTTCGGATCCTGATTCCGAGGTCGTTTACTCAAAATTCCAGTCCTACTCAATTTCTTCAACTTAAGGCTTCTAAAATGAGAATTTTCCTTTCAATTTAACTCCGAACCTCCTGAATTTCAACTCTGACCATGCACACAAGTCACAATACTCAAAATGAAGCTATTCATGAACCCCAACTACTGAACGACGCGCTAGATCTCAAAACGACCGGTCGGGTCGTTATAGCAGAGTTTAGCCTTATGTAGATGGAGACACAGCTTAGTCTCATGCAAGGGAAGGCAGAGATTAGCCTTATGCAAGGGAAGGCAGAGATTAGCCCTACGGGGGAAGGCAGAGTTTAACCTTATGCAAGATGAAGCCAGATATTAGCCTTATGCAATGGGAAGACAGATATTAGCCTTATGCAAGATGGAGACAAAGCTTAGTCTCATGCAGGAGAAGGCATCAGCGAGCCTTTATGCAAATGTGGAGGTAGAGCTTAACCTCATGCAAGATATGGAAGGTAGATATTAGCTTATGCAGATGAAGGCAGAGCTTAGCCTCGTGCAGGGGAAGGCAGAGATTAGCCTTATGCAAATGGAAGGCAGATATTAGCCTTATGAAAAAAAGAAAATATAGAAAATGATAGTAGAATTTCTTAGTTGGTAGCAGATTGCAGTATTGCGATTGTTGTGAGAATTGTGACTACAGAGCATGTTTATTATTTGTGCTGATAGCAAATTTTGGCGATTGCAACTGTTTTTAGAATAGTGACTTTGAAGCGTGTTTATTCTTTATTCCTGCATCCAAAGAAAAATTGTGAGTTCTGTAGATGGGGACGGTTGGTTCGTATCCCCGATGGCTTTGCTCGACTTGCTTGGCTTGGTCTGATGATCCTTTTTATATCATCGGGGTAGCGTTTGATAAAAAGATTTATTTTTTGAAAGCAAACATGTATGATTTTGTAAAGACATAGAAAAAATATATTCTAAGAAATTTAGATGAACCGACGATCGTGACATGGTCCAAAACATTGCAACCTCTCATGCTACGGAAATTTGAGGGTCCTCCTCAAAATTCTGCCCTAGTTAGATGGGTTGACCTCTCTGACTGCTGCGCATGCCGATCGACTGAACTTGCTTCGGAAGTTTGAGGGTCCTCCTCAAAATTCTGCCCCTGTTTCAAATTGCGGGGGGAAATAAGATTTTTATTGAATTGTGACCAAACCCATAGGGCTGCCTACGTATCCCCTCATAAACAAGAATAAGGTCAGGCATAGTTCAATATACATCCTTTGAGAAAAGCATAGAAAGTGAAACATAATATCGTCTGAGTACATCTGAATTGATCGGTTTTGGCAAGACTTCTCCGACCATCTCTGCAAGTATAAGATCTTCACCTGACAATACTCGGTGAACTATGTATGGACCTTGCCAGTTAGGAGAGAATTTTCCTTTGGCCTCATCTTGATGTGGAAAGATCTTTTTCAATACCAGCTGCCCCGGTGTGAACTGTCTTGGCTTGACTCTTTTGTTAAAGGCTCTGGACATCCTGTTCTGATAAAGTTGTCCATGACATACTTCATTCATTCTTTTCCCGTCTATGAGGGCTAGTTGCTCATAACGGCTCCCTATCCATTCTGCGTCGCTGAGCTCGGCTTCTTGTATGATTCTTAAGGAAGGAATCTCCACTACGGCAGGAATAACAGCTTCCGTACCATAAACCAGTGAGTAAGGAGTTGCCCAGTTGATGTACGGACTGTTGTGAGGTATCCCATTAAGGCAAATGATAACTTTCGTGCCATTGTTTGTGCTTTTCTACCATCTTTCTCAATATCTTCTTGATGCTTTTGTTGGTGGCTTCTACAGCTCCATTCATCTGAGGTCTATAGGCTGTGGAATTCTGGTGCTTGATTTTGAAAGTCTCGCACATGGCTTTCATCAAATCACTGTTGATATTGGAGCCGTTGTTGGTGATGATTGATTCTGGAACTCAAAACTGACAAATAATATGGTCGCAGACAAAGTCCGCCACGACTTTCTTAGTCACTGCTTTGTAAGATGTTGCTTCGACCAATTTGGTGAAATAGTCAATTGCTACCAAGATGAACCTGTGTCCATTTGAGGCTGTAGGCTCGATTGGTCCAATGACGTCCATTCCCCAAGCGGCGAATGGCCAAGTTGAGCTTATTGCATTGAGCTCGCTTAGGGGTACCTTTATCATATCTACATGTACCTGACATCGGTGGCATTTTCGAACATACTGGATGCAGTTCGTTTCCATGGTCATCCAGAAGCAACCGACTCTAAGGATCTTCTTGGCCAAGACAAAACCATTCATATGTGGGCCGCAAGTCCCAACGTGTATCTCTTCCAGCAGTTTGGAGGCTTCATTTACATCGACATATCTCAATAATCCCAAATCAGGAGTTCTCATGTATAGGGTTCCTCCATAGTGAAAGAAACTGTTGGACAATCTTGGAAGCGTGCGTTTGTGAGTATGGTTTGCAAGCTCTGGGTACTCTCCCTTTGACAAATACTCCTTGATATCGTGGAACCATGGTTTTCCGTCTGCTTCTTCTTCAATATGGGCACAATATGCTGGCTGGCTATGGATCTTTATTGGAATAGGATCAATGAAGTTCTCATCTGGATGTTGTATCATGGATGATACAATGGCCAATGCATCGGCAAACGCATTATGAATTCTGGGGACGTGCCGAATTTCTGTCTTTGTGAATCTCTTTCTCAATTCCTGCACATGGTACAGATACTGCAATATCTTGGAATTCTTGGTAGCCCATTTTCCTTGTACTTGGTGTACTAGCAAGTCTGAATCATCCTTTTGTGGTATGATGATGATTCCAGAATGCACGAACCAACATTTGGGGAGGGGAATAATCAAAAAAAAGAAAAAAAAAGGTAGCCAAGTCAGAGAGGACCATGAGAAAATATTGCAGTATTGTAACGCCCCAAAATCGAGGGACGAGACCGGCGCCAAATCGGGTGAACCCAGTCAAGCAGACCTGGGCCTTTCCTGCCCAACGTATTACCCCGCGTTCATAAAATGCATTATTTCGTGTGAGTTAGCCGATTTTAGTTTCAAAGTACATTTTACAACATATCTCCATTTGTTTCCTCTTTTAGCATTTCAACGATTGATATCCAAACATACATAATACATTCATAACTTTCCAACATGATCCACGGTTTCGAGTACGTACTATTACTACCGAAAAATACATATATACACCCACATCATGTCTACGGAGCCTCAACGAATACTATAGATTTTACATAACTTGCCGGTAACAAGGCCCCGACTATACCTTTACAACATAAACAAAAGAAGGTGGTATGATCCACACACGGCCCCGAGGAGAAGAGGGCTCACCACAACTGC
>ML256724.1:12489-29095 GCA_005239495.1 Nicotiana undulata
ATACAGGTAATAAAAAGGACAGCAATAGGACCAACAATCAAAACACACGGAAAGTGACAATCAAAATCAACAATTTTACAATCTCTCATTTTTCCCTTTCCAACACAACCATATTCACGAGTTTCATAATTTTCATATCAATAGTGATAACGATCACTTTTCCACCCTTATTACCTCGGCGACCCTTATTACCTCGTCCACCCTTATCACCACAACCAACACCTTATTACATCGTGTTGCGGCGAGCAACCTGACCCCGCCTGACAATTCATATTTCATAACAACAACACCAACAATTTCATCACAAGGCTTTCCTTTCAAGGATCACAATTCAACAACAACATCAAACAATTTCATCACAAGGGCCTTCCTTTCAAGGATCACAATTTCAACAACAACACCAAACAATTGCATCACATGGGACTTCCTTTTAAGGATCACAAATTCACATTTATCAATTCATTTACTTGGGCTCAAAGTACCCCAAACTTTCATCAAGAAGCAATTTATGCACAAGGTGTTGCCATAACCGTTCAACTCATTTACAATGCTTCATATCAATAACTTTAAACAATTACCATCTTTGCACATAATAAAGTGGGCATGCCAAGTCACAATTAAAAATCTCATCTAACACATCAAGGTAGTAATCAACTAGACAGTCAATTCACATATTTCCATATAAGTACACACACCATATGCTTACCACAACAAGAAGGATTTTACAAGGATTAAAATTAGCCATACATACCTGGAGTCTAAATCCTCTTTTTAACTTTTACTTACAAATCACCGAACCGACTAGTACCGTCAATCTAGTTCACAAACAAACGTATTCAACTTAGAATTGGAAGTCATGCATGCAATTCGGACTCTCTTAAACATTATGCCAAACACTATGTGACCCCATTAGATTACCAACCCCGTCTTTGTGAAATTTATCCCAAACCACTCCCTCTTACTAAATTAACACCATTATTAAACAATCATGCAAGGTCTTAGTTAATATTTTCAAGAAACCATCCATGGAAATCCTCTCTTTGTTTAAAATCAGAAAATTAGTGGAAAAAGAGTTGGGAACCTTACTTGCTAGAATGAAGAAGAAGAAGATTACTCGAATTATCAAGCCTGAGGGACTTTGAAAATCAACTTGATGGAAGAACCACTTTCTCTCTCAAGAACTCCCCTTTCCTTCTCTCTATTTTGCTCAGAAAACTTGTAAAAATGAAGGGGTGGGGTGTTTTAATGAACTAGGGGTCGGGTTTTAAAATTAGAAAAACTAGTAGCCCGACACCGGAATGCGGTCAGGAATGCGATCGCATTCCTGACATGCGGTCCGTAGAGACAACCGCAGAATGGCCCTCCAGGTGGGCCAAAATTAAAACACACTGTGCAGGTATGCGACCACTATGCGGTCCGCATACACGTTATGTGATCGCATAACCTCCCTCATAGAAATCAAAGGGAAAGAATGCGAAAACTATGCGGTCCGTAGAACCGAAATGTGATCGCATAATGGACAGCATAGTTGTCCTCCAATTGGGTAGTGGCCTGCCCAGGTATGCGAGCATTATGCGATCCGCATACCCAATCAAGGTCCGTTTTAAGAATTTCTACAGTTATAACAACTCGGGGACTTAATCGGCATTATTTTAAATAAGAAATTTTACGGGTCTTTACATTCTCCCCCACTTAAAATCATTCGTCCTCGAATGAGGATTTTGAAAATCGTTTGGTTTTGAAAACATGATATGCAAACTTCCAGATTTACACTAACTCCAATATTTTCAGAAATTTTTGCCAGAGTCCCCTTTGTATTTAGACCCATCTACCTGTCAGAGAGCCCCCAAAACACATTTCCAAGCATCATTACACAGTTTCTGGTATCCCTTCAACTGGTTTACAATTCATTACCTCAACAGTTGCACACATCCAATTACTTTGACAACGACACATAGTTCATTCTCTTTACATCACTAATTAGCATATGATTCAATTAGTGGCACATACTTGCACATAATTTGGTCACGTTAGTGAGTCCCATACGATTCAATCACCTCAATACACCATATGTATAGTGCAATTAGTCATTACCAATCTACACTATTATTAATCATTTTTGCCTATCACACAAGTTTTAGAAACTTTCATTTACTTCAAGGGTTTCCCACCACCCATTTAATTACCTCATATACAGTTTTAGAACCCATTGGAGAGTTACAACAATAAGGAAATTAGGGAACATGGGGTGTCTTTGCACGAATCTGAATACAACATCAAATTGCCTTGGGACAAAAATTTGCACGATCATTACTACACTTGTTCGAATAGATGGGGATATTTTTCTCTCATTTCTTTTTATGCTTCCCACGTGGCTTCCTCGACTTGTTGACTTCGCCACAACACTTTAACAGAAGCAATCTCTTTGTTTCTCAATCTACGGACTTGCCTATCAAGAATAGCAATCGTAACCTCTTCATATGACAATTCTTCACTAACCTCAATGGTCTCAACTGGAACGATGGCGGAAGGATCTCCAATTACCTTCTTCAACATAGACACGTGGAATACCGGGTGCACTAATGACATTTCAGGGGGCAATTCCAGTCTATACACGAGTTTCCCTACCCTTTGAGAGATCCGATACGGCCCGACATACCTTGGGCTCAATTTCCCTTTCTTTCCAAACCGTATGACTCCCTTCATGGGAGATACCTTCAAAAATACCCAATCATCTACTTGAAACTCTAAATCTCTACGACGAACATCGGCATAGGATTTCTGACGACTCTGAGTAGTTTTCATCCTTTCCTGAATGACTCTAACTTTTTTCATAGCTTGGTGCACAAGATCTGGCCCTATCAATTCTGCCTCACCAACCTCAAACCATCCGATCGGAAATCTACATCTCCTTCCGTACAATGCCTCAAATGGGGCCATCTGAATACTAGCATGGAAGCTGTTATTGTAAGCAAATTCTATAAGCGGCAAGTGATCATCCCAGCTACCCTTGAAATCCAAAACACAAGCCCGCAACATATCCTCAAGAGTCTGAATAGTCCGCTCCGCTTGACCGTCCGTTTGTGGGTGGAAAGTTGTGCTGAGATTTACCTGAGTACCCAAACCTTGCTGAAATTTCCTCCAAAAGTTAGCTGTGAACTGGGCCCCTCGATCCGAGATAATAGAAACTGGAGTGCCATGAAGTATGACTATTTCCTTGATATACAACTGAGTGTACTGTTCTGCAGTATCGGGGGACTTGACTGGCAAGAAGTGAGCTGATTTCGTGAGTTGATCCACTATCACCCAAATTGAGTCAAACTTGCGCTGAGTGCGAGGTAACCCTACCACAAAATCCATATTGATCATATCCCATTTCCACGTCGGTATTTCCATAAGTTGAGTTAATCCACCGGGCCGCTGATGTTCGGCCTTCACCTGCTGGCAATTCGAACATCTAGACACAAAGTCCGCCACACCCCTCTTCATACCATTCCACCAATAAACCTCCTTGAGATCGTGATACATTTGCATAGAACCTGGGTGAACAGAATACCTGGAATTATGAGCCTATGCCATTACCCTCTCCCGGAGATCATCCACATCTGGAACAAATAATTCCCCTGACACCGCAAGACACCGTCATCATTACCGAGTGAAAAAGCTAAAGTCTTGTGATTTAAAATTGCTTCCCACAATTGTATCAATGTTGGGTCTCTGAATTGCTTTTCCTTGACTTCCGTTAGAAGCGAAGACTCCGCTCCATTTCGCACCACGACTTTCCCCTCATCTGAGGTCGAAAGACAGACCCCAAGACTGGCCAACTGATGAACCTCTCGAGCCAAAGGCCTCTGACCGGCCTCTAAATGTGCCAAGCTACCCATGGATTGCCGACTAAGAGCGTCGGCTACCACATTCGCCTTTCCTGGATGGTACAAAATATTCATATCATAATCTTTGAGCAATTCTAACCACCTCCGCTGCCTTAGATTCAGTTCCTTCTGCTTGAATAAATACTGAAGACTCTTGTGGTCTGAGAACACGTCCACGTGGACTCCATAAAGATAATGCCACCAAAATTTTAATGCAAACACCACTGCCGCGAGCTCCAAATCATGCGTCGGATAATCATTCTCGTGATTCTTGAGTTGCCTTGAAGCATACGCTATAACCTTCCAATGTTGCATCAGCACACACCCCAAACCAACCCTTGAAGCATCGCAATAAACCACAAATACCTCTATACCTTCTGGGAAGGTCAATACTGGTGCCGAAGTCAATCTCGACTTCAATTCCTGAAAAATTTTCTCACAAGCGTCGGACCACTGGAACTTCACCGCTTTCTGCATCAATTTAGTCAATGGGGAGGCGAGGGTAGAGAATCCCTCCACAAACCTCCGATAATACCCAGCTAGACCCAAGAAACTGCGGATCTCTGTCGGGGTCGTTGGTCTAGGCCAATCTTTCACTGTCGCGATCTTCTGGGGATCAACCTGAATCCCTTCTCTGAAAACAACATGACCCAAAAACGCGACTGATTCTAGCCAAAACTCAAATTTCGAAAATTTAGCATACAACTGGTGATAATGAAGAGTCTGCAGGACTGCCCTGAGGTGATTAGCATGATCTTCCCGACTCTGCGAGTAGACAAGGATGTCATCAATAAAAACAATCACGAAGGAGTCTAGAAATGGATTGAAAACCCGATTCATAAGATCAATAAAAGTTGCTGGAGCATTGGTCAGCCCAAAGGACATTACCAAAAATTCAAAATGACCATAACGAGTCCTGAAGGCGGTCTTAGGAATATCCTGCTCCCTGATCTTCAACTGATGATACCCAGACCGTAAATCAATTTTGGAGAAGAACCTCGCACCTTGCAATTGATCAAACAAATCATCTATTCGAGGCAATGGATACTTGTTTTTGATAGTGACTTTGTTGAGCTGCCGATAATCGATACTCATCCGAAGCGACCCATCCTTCTTTCTGACGAAAAGAACCGGAGCGCCCCACGGCGACACACTCGGCCGAATGAAACCCTTTTCTAATAAATCCTTCAACTGCTCCTTTAACTCCCTCAACTCTACTGGCGCCATTCGGTATGGTGGAATAGATATTTGTTGTGTATCTGGTAGTACATCAATCCCGAAATCGATCTCTCTATCTGGAGGAATCCTTGGAAGCTCGTCTGGAAATACTTCAAGTAACTCCTTCACAACAGGCACAGACTCAGGAGCAGGCACCGCTGGAGTGGTGTCCGCAACCCGGACCAAATGATAGATACACCCCTTCTTGATCATCTTCGAGGCCTTAAGGCAGGAAATAAACCTACCTTTCGGCACCACACCATTCCCCTTCCACTCAATAACCAGCTCATTAGGAAACTCTAGCTTCATGATTCTGGTTCGGCAGTCGAGTTTAGCAAAGTACGAATAAAGCCAGTCCATTCCCATAATAATATCAAAATCTACCATCCCAAGCTCAATAAGATCGGTCGTGGTAACGCGACCACATACTGTAACAACACAATTCTTATAGACTCGCGCGACTGTAATAGAATCACCAATCGGAGTCTATACAGAAAACGGCTCATGAAGTTGTTCGGGTTCTATCCCAAAACTTGAAGCAATAAACGGGGTAACATAAGACAAGGAGGACCCCGGATCAATAAGAGCATAACAATCAAGTGCTTGAACATTCAAAATACCTGTAACAACATCTGGAGAAGCCTCCGTGTTCTGGCGACCACTCAAAGCATAAAACCTGCTGGGTCCACCTCTACCTCGAGCTCCACCCCTAACCTCACCATGCCCCGCTAGGGCTGGAAGACGCGCTGAAGATGTGGTGACTGAAGAACCGGATGGCTGAGCAAAACCCCTACCCCTACCCTGGCTGGACGCGCGGAAATCACGCTGAACATGACCTCTCACTCCACACCCGTAGCATACCGGGATATCCAGACAACAAGACTCGGTGTGGAACCTCCCACACTTAGGGCACGGAGCCCTCCCCTGCTGCTGGGACCTCCCTCCTGGGTGACCTAACTGATGGGGTCTCCTACTGTCTGACCCTGGTCCCCAGCGACTACTCTGCTGGAAACGGTGCACTGATGGCGGTGCACTAGCTGAGGACAGTCATAGGATTGGGATGGCCCTTAATACCCTCTCCCATGAACTGGTCTCCCTCCTCCAACTGAACTCCCCGAGTGGCCCGCAGACCGGACCCTGCTGCTACTCTCTCTCTCCGACCTTATCTTCAATTTCCTAGCCTCTATAGCCTGGGCGAATCCCATAATCTTCCCATAATTCATGTCTGAGTGCAAGGCAGTTGTTGCAACTTCATTCACAACCAAGGGACTAAGGCCCTGAACAAAACGTCGAACCTTGGCATCCATAGTCGACACCAAGTGAGGAGCATATTTAGACAACCGCACGAACTCCATATGGTACTCCCACATAATCATACTGCCCTGCTTGAGGACCTCAAACTCCGTAGCACGGGCTGCCACAGTCTCGGTAGGCAAAAATTGATCCATGAACGCATCCACGAACTCGTCCCATCTAGCCGGAGGACTTCCCTCCCCACGGGAACCCTCCCACATCTCGAACCAGGAATATGCTGCTCTCCTCACCCTATACGAAGCTAACTCAACCCTCTTTGTCTCTGTATCCTTCATCACCCCAAGGGTCATGTACATCTCATCAAGAAAATCTCGTGGATCGGCCTCTGGATCCGTACCTGAGAACTCTGGAGGGGCCAACCGCAGAAACTGGTTGACTCTGGAGCCGGTGGAATCTCCCTGTCTGTTAGGGGACGCAGGGGTAGCATGAGATCTTTGGGCCTGAGCGGCCACCAACTGAGTCAACATATGAATAGCTCCTCTGAGGTCCCCCTCGGACGTACCGGGACCGGAAGCTGGAACTATAGAGGGATCAGGAATATCAGCGGGAGGGATTGCAGCACCTTCCGCCGCCGCAGGAGCAGGAATGCTTTGATCCGGAATAGAAGGGTCAGGCAGATTCAAGGTCGGGGAGTAACTCTCACCTGCACTATCTAGAACATAATTCACAGTCACCCCCGAGGTGGCATTGGCCTCAAGGCCGAGTCGAGCTCTCTTCTTTGGTGTAATTACTGAAACATTTCGGAACAAAGCACGAATTAGGCAAGGATATTTTCACTTTCCAGTTCACCGCACGATATAGAATAACAATGAAAGGGTAATTTCCTAAATGTCCATGTAGCCCCCTAATTATAGATGTGGTCGACAACACACCGATAAGAAGGGCTATACTAGACACGGCTCCGAGACATCCTAGGACTCTTTTAAAAACCTTAGGCTCTGATACCAAGTTTTTCACGCCCCAAAATCGAGGGACGAGACCGGCTCCTAACCGGGTGAACCCAGTCAAGCGGACCTGGATTGCCTTTCCTGCCCAATGTATTACCCCGCGTTCATAACATGCATTATTTCGTGTGAGTTAGCCGATTTTAGTTTAAAGTACATTTTAAAACATATCTCCATTTGTTTTCTCTTTTAGCATTTCAACGATTGATATCCAAACATACATAATACATTCATAACTTTCCAACATGAGCCACGGTTCCGAGTACGTACTGTTACTACCCATAAAAAACACCCACATCATGTCTACGGAGCCTCTACGAATACTAGGAATTTTACATAACTTTACAGTAACAAGGCCCCGGCTATACCTTTACAACATAAACAAAAGAAGGTGGTATGATGCACACACGGTCCCGAGGAGAAGAGGGCTCACCACAACTGCTGCAGAGATGAAGAGGAGGTACCACTAACGGCGGGCTGAGCTACCTTTTATGGAACCACCTACATCCATATAAAAGATGTAGCACCCCCGGCAAAATGGACGTTAGTACTGTGGAATAGTACTAGTATGTATGAACAAACTTTATCCCAAGTACAATCAACCAATATTACAGGTAAGAAAAATGACAGCAATATGACCAACAATCATAACACACGGAAAGTGACAATCAAAATCAACAATTTTACAATCTCTCCTTTTTCCCTTTCCAACACCACCATATTCACGAGTTTCATAATTTTCATATCAATAGTGATAAAGATCACTTTTCCACCCTTATTACCTCGGCCNCATATTTTATAACAACAACACCAAGAATTTCATCACAAGGGCTTTCCTTTCAAGGATCACAATTCAACAACAACACCAAACAATTTCATCACAAGGGCTTTCCTTTCAAGGATCACAAATTCACATTTATCAATTCATTTACTTGGGCTCAAAGCACCCCAAACTTTCATTAAGAAGCAATTTATGCACAAGGTGTTGCCATAACTGTTCAACTTATTTACAATGCTTCATATCAATAACTTTAAACAATTACCATCTTTGCACATAATAAAGTGGGAATGCGAAGTCACAATTCAAAATCTCTTCTAACACAGCGGGGTAGTAATCAACTAGACAGTTAATTCACATATTTCTATATAAGTACACACACCATATGCTTACCACAACAAGAGGGATATTACAAGGATTAAAGTTAGCCATACATACCTGGAGTCAAAATCTCTTTTTTAACTTTACTCACAAATCACTGAACCGACTAGTACCGTCAATCTACTTCACAAATAAACGTATAAAACTTAGAATTGGAATTCATGCATGCAATTCAGACTCTCTTAAACATTCTGCCAAACACTATGTGACCCCATTAGATTACCAACCCCGTCTTGGTGAAATTAACTGCAAACCACTCCCTCTTACTAAATTAACACCATTATTAAACATGCATGAAAGGTAGTTAATATTTTCAAGAAACCATCCATGCAAATCCTCCCTTTGTTTAAAATAAGAAAATTAGTGGAAAAAGAGTTGGGAAGCCTTACCTGCAAGAATGAGAAAGAAGAAGATTACTCGAATCATCAGGCCTGAGGGACTTTTAAAATAACCTTGATGGAAGAACCACTTTCTCTCTCAAGAACTCCCCTTTCCTTCTCTCTATTTTGCTCAGAAAACTTGTAAAAATGAAGGGGTTGGGGTGTTTTAATGAACTGGGGTCGGGTTTTAAAATTAGAAAAATTAGGAGCAAGACACCGGAATGTGATCGCATTCCTGACATGCGGTCCGCAGAGACGACCGCAGAATGGACCTCCAGGTGGGCCAAAATTAAAACACACTGTGCAGGTATGCAACCACTATGCGGTCCTTATACATGTTATGCGATCGCATAGTGCGTCGCATAACCTCCCTCACAGAAATCAAAGGGCAAGAATGTGACAACTATGCGGTCCGTAGAACCGAAATGCGATCGCATAATGGACCGCATAGTTGTCCTCCAATTGGGCAGTGGCCTGCCTAGGTATGCGACCATTATGCGGTCCGCATACCCGTTATGAGATCGCATAGTGCGTCGCATAACGCCAAACTTCTGGAAAATTTTATTCTTTCAAATTCTGGGGTACTTTACACAATCAAGGTCCGTTTTAAGAATTTCTACAGTTATAACAACTCGGGGACTTATTCGGCATTATTTTATACATTTTCTATCATCCTTCCCAAAATACCAAAATTCGACCCCAGGCCCGCATGCTCGAATTCCGAAAATTCTCGAACGAATCACTCACCCATAGCCTAAGGATCATTAATATGATGTTCCCACTTGAATTCATATAATTAAACGGACAATACGCAAATCTTTTCAAGAACCCTAAATTTACTACCCAATTCTTGATTTTCCATCAATTTAGTAGGTAATCCCATTAATAATTCATGCATGAAACTAATATTAGGAAGGAGTTAACTTACCTTAGCCGTAGCCAGGTTGTGGTGTGTTCTTCCAAAGCTCACAAGTCTCTAATGGTGGTGGAAAATGAATGACAGGGGTGAAATCCCGAGTTTTGAAGAATATAAACTGCCTGGCCTACACGGATTCTGCACCTGCGGCTCGAGGACCGCACCTACGGTCTCGCTCCTGCGAGCTGGGGCTCGCACCTACGGAACTGGACGAGTGGGGCCGGGGTCGCACCTGTGGAGGGATAACCGCACCTGCGGTTCCGCTCCTGCAGACCTTTGTCCGCACCCGCGAGAATGGGGGACCTCACCTGGGGTCGCACCTGCGATGCTTGGGACCGCAGGAGCGGTCCCGCACCTGCGACTGGGCAACCGCACCTGCGGTTCCGCTCCTGCAGACCTTTGTCCGCACCCGCGAGAATGGGGGACCTCACCTGGGGTCGCACCTGCGATGCTTGGGACCGCAGGAGCGGTCCCGCACCTGCGACTGGGCAACCGCACCTGCGGTCACACCAGATTAGGTGCACCAGCAGTTGCATCAGCTGATTTTTAGCCCCGTTTAGTACCGGAAAGGCACCTGGCCCACCCGAGCCCCAGTGAAATATACCAAAAGGTCCTAAATCATAATACGGACTCGCTGGAGCCTTCGGAACACCTAAAACAACACTAAATCTCAAAATCACGCCCCAAACCCCCTAAAACCATAACTTAAGAAACTTCAAGTTCTTGATTTCTATAACGATGCGCCGGACTGACCCATACAATTCAGAATGACATCAAATTTTGTAGACAAGTCATAAATGACATAACAGAACTATTCTCGGTCTCGTAATTTCATTCGGACCTCGATATCATAAAATCACGTTCCAAACCAAATTTCAAATTTAAAGAAATCCTTATTTCTATATTGGGCGCCGAAACGCTCCTAGGTTATCGAAAACCCGTTCCGAATATGCGATCAAGTCCAAAATCATCAAATGAAGCTATTGACACTGTCGGAATTCAATTCTGATGTCGTTTGCTCAAAATGTTGACCGAAGTCAAACTTGGCCAAATAGGCCAACCTTAAGGAACCAAGTGTTCCTATACCGCTCAAAGCACTTCCAAATCCTGAACCACCAGTCCCCGCAAGTTACAATCACAAGAAGCCGCTATGGAAAGTCTTTTTTAGGGGACGGGGTCCGGTAACACGGGTTTCACATCAAAACTCGTTTTCAAAAGCCCTTATTATTTTCAAAAAAGAATTTTCTTTTAAAAAATTAATTTCTCGAACCTAGGACTTCAGAATTCGATTCTGGGCATATGCTCAAGTCCCATATTTTCCTACGGATCCCTCCGGGACCGTCAAAGCACGGGTCCGGGTCTGTTTACCAAAAATGTTGACCAAAGTAAACTTTAATCATTTAATTATTATAAATTTAACGTTTTATCAAATTTCCACATAAAGGCTTCCTGGCTACGCGCCCGAACTGCGCACGCACATTGAGGTGAGATTAACTGAGGCTTTCGGGGCCTCAGAACACAATTTTTGTTAAATTTACATAGGATGACCTTTTGGGTCATCACATAGGAATGAGCATAAATTAGGGACATGTTGTACATTAAAGCACTAAACATGAAAGCCTTAAAGACATGACATGTAATGCATGTTTGGCATGGTCTGAATGAATATGTTGGTCCTAAGCATGGATTATAGGGCAGATATAGGGAATGTAAAAGCCTAAGGCATGATTTCTACCCAGTGACATTGATAAAACTATATAGCTTCCCCCCCCCCCCATTTCACTAGCCATCCCATATATCTGTTTACAATAATTATTATAGACCAGATGAATAAATTACATAAATAGATAAAGGAAAAAGAAGAAGTTCAATTGTAGGGAGCCTGAAGCAGGCCCAAGTACTCTGAAGATACTAGATTATCAAAACCTTCACTGTCAAAGTTTCATAGCCTTTCTCATGTCCGGGTGTGTTAGAGTTCCCTAAGGACCTCAAGGATCCCGAGCAGTGCTCACACCCAGATTTCATAACAAGAACTGAATAAGTGAAGTGTGGAAGAGCCAGCCCTAGTGCATCAGAGTTTAGAGGGATCTCACATTGATCCCAAAGCAGTCACACACTGGAAGGGCAGAACTTAAAGACCTAAGAGTAGAGTGAGAGTGCTTGACATAGTTTTGAAAATGCTTTGGTATAAAATAGTATTAAAAGACTCAGTTGAAGTTTATAAAAGTATGAAGTGGTTTAGTAGTAAAATAGTTTGAACTAGAGTAGGGTAATTGAATAAACAGTAGATCAACTACAGAACATAACAGGTTCAACAACACTCAAACAACAGTCCTTCACACAGGGGTAAGGGGATTTGGGGACAGATATAGCACCAAAAGTGAGCACATAACAAGCATAAGCGTAGAAGTCTCAAGGAATAGCAGATAATAGGTCATGGACTCCAGAATTACTAATTGGAGACATGGTTTTGAATCAAAAGCGATTAGGGAGTTGTGGGATTGGGGATAACTAATGATGTAAACATAGTATATGATTATGAATTTCAGAACAAACAATAGAAGACATAGTGGTATCAAACAGAATTGAGCACATAATCAGAACAACTTAAGGTAACAATTGTTTTTACACAAAAGGCGCATACTAGAACTAGGCCACTCATAGACAAGCATTCAAAGACATAATAGAGTCACATGGAGACTGATTACAAGGAGAGCAAACATGTTCATAAATATGCTATTCCCAGAAGGGGTTAGAACATAAGTAGTAAAACAAGTTAAACACATGTTGAGAAGCAAAATAGACAGAAACATATTAATAAAATGATAAACTAAAGCAGTAGAAGAAACATATTGATTTTTCAACTTGAACTTAAAATCAGAACATACCAGTAAGGAGAATAGACACAAAGTGAAGAACAGGAAAGTGCAATAGTTAGACTTGGCTTGCAGCCGGGTAATTTAGTAACAATAGCAAGTAACAAAAGTAAGCAGAAGAGTGTTTGAGTGTATGAGAGAGTTGTGAACTAATCTGAGTTCGTGCCTATAAGACTGTGAGAGAGCATATATATAGTAGTTTGAAGGCTAGGTAAAATAAGGTAAGAATCAGATTATTTTCTAATTATAGACCTCGAAATCAATTAGAGTAAAATCAGTCCAAGTATTCCCTTAATTAAAGGAATCAGTTCAAACGGTAAAGAACAGGTAACAAGTAAGGAAAGAAATCATGTATAGCTGGAGTATAACAAATAAGGAAATAATTCAAACACAAGTAGGTACAGAGTAAGCAATTAGGGCTAGGTTCACAAGATTCTAATTAAGGCAATAACAATAAGAATCAATTAACAGTATAGTCAAGAACATAATAAGGCAAGAAAATAATTTAAAGGTCGGAAATCAGTAAAGGTTATTAACACAGGAAATTATGAATTAAAAGAATCGAAAATAGTAGTAATATTAAGGGAAATTTTATAGACTTCCATGAATAAACAGATAAACAGAGTGTAACCAAACATAATCAAATCGCAAACCTAATAATACATTATTAGGGTAAAAATCAGAAAACACTCTAATCAATCGAGGCATATTCATGAGAATCGAACACACACATAGCAGAATCGAAAAGCAAGTATGAACTAAGGAATTATAACATAGTTTTAATACTAGGGTTTTAACATAACAAAGTAATATTAAAAACCAGAACCAATTTGAAGAAAAGTTCTTGAAACCCTAATGGGAAAATAAAGCGGCGCTTTGAGAAATCGAAAGGTCTTTTCACAAAACAAACGAAAATAACTCAGACAAACCTTAGATCTGTTACAGATCTAAGAGGCATAGGACAAGAGACTACGATTTTCTAGAATATAACCGAGAAATAGAGAGACCGGCTTAGAAACCCATATGTTTAGTCGGAAAATAGAAAGATCTTACTCGTTCGATACATGGTGGTCTGAGAATGGTGAGCACAGGCCCAGGGGGTAAGTGAACAACCCCTAGTCCCCTAAGGACCTCAGAGATGGCATGAATCCGGTCATGGAGGAACCATTGAGGCTAGGGGTGGTGGTGAGAACCACCATTAATACCGGCGAGCAGGCAGCCGGTGAGCGGAAGCCATGGTTAGGAAAAGAAAGTTTGAGAGAAGGACAGGAGTGTGACGGCGGGTGAGGATGAGAGAAATGAGAGGGGTTTGGGGGTATAGGATACGTTAAACTAGGAAAGGTTAAATCTGGACCGTTGATCAAAATTGATCAACGACCAAGATCTAACCAGAATTGGGTCGGGTAGGATTAGGAATTGTGCTTGGGGTATTGCGCAGATTTAATTAGGGGTTTGGGGCTGGTTTAATTGAAATGAAATAGGCTATTTGTTAAATACCCAATTCAAATTAGTTAAAATAATTTATAAAATAACTAGTAATTATAAATATGCATTTCAAGCCTAGAAATATAGTTTAAAATGATTATTTAGTATTTTAAAATACAAAGGACTAATTTCTGGTAAAGAATAGTTCAAAATTATATGCATGGGCTATAATAGCAAAGTTATTGTAATTATAGCCAAAAGGTGCCTAATTGGCTATTTAAGAAATAATTTGGCCTCAGTAGGACCATAAACAATAAATTAAATCAAGAAATACTTTTGAAATCATTTGTGATGCAATTTTATAATTATTTATTGGAAATAAAATACTAGGCAAATTAATAAAAATGTAGGAAAATTATGGAAAAGTACCAATTGCTATTAATCCATGATTTTGAAGGTATATATTCAATTTAAAATATTTTGGGGAAATATTGGGTATCAATAAGGGTATTCGTGTTCATTATGTGCTTTATGGGCTTGATAATGTTCCTGACAAAGAGGGAAAGGATTCATACCAGGCTAGCCATGGTAGCCAAGGCCTTGATGGAAGGGATCGATGGACAAACCTTCAGCATTGTCCCTATGATCTTAGCTGACATGTATCGAGCCTTGGAGCGTTGTCAAAGAGGGGTTAAATATTTTGAGGGTTGTAACATATTGCTGCAGTCGTGGCTCTTTGAACATCTTCAAAGGGGCCAATATCACCAAGAACTTTCGTGAAGGGATTAGAATGACCATATTGCTTTCCATCACCCCAAGCGGATGACCTACATTCCAAACAGATTTGCTCAGCCAGAAACTTCCAGAGAATAGGTGGAATGCTTTGATAATCTGACCGAGGAACATGTACAATGGATGTTCGAATAGTTCCCAACAGACGAGTTTATCATTAGGTCCAGGTATGCACTACACTTAGTGTTGATCGGGTTAAGAGGTATATACCCTTATGTTGCTATCCGAGTCATGAGGCGGGCTGGTAGGAAATAGGTTGTACCAAGGGTTGCGAAGATGGGTCATTTCAGGGCACATTTCCAGGACGACGACGTCCGCTACAAGTGCCAAGCTCAACACATGTGGCACTACAAAATCATCATGGAGAAACATACTATTAAGCCAGATAGGTACCATGCAGGTTGTGCACCTTTCTACCCGGCATGGTTGGAGGACGACTTATATGGGGCAGTTGTCACGCCCCATTTTTTCTCTCCGTTCGAATTGGTCAGGGTTTTTGACATTATTGGGACAACTCATTTCCTTTTGGGAAAAAGGATATAAGGAGTTCGAAAAGTCGCCACCTAACGAATTAAGGTGTGTTAGGGCACCTACTACGGGTCATTTATAACTCTAATTTTACAACCACAGATTGGGTAAGGGCTTGAAGTTACCTCAAGGGGAAGGTGTTAGGCACCCCTCGAAGTCCACAAGTGTGATTCCCGACCAAACTTACCTTTTGAATTAATCAAAGCAAAATAAGCAGTCTAAGCACACATATGTAAACAAATAAATGTTTTAATAAATTAGTAGTCTAAGCACACATATGTAAATGGGTGAAAGGGGTCCTAAGCTATTTATCCTATAGGATCATATCCATGCAATGCCTGATAATCACTCCTCAACGAAGGGCTACACGTTGCATTAGCGCATAGGTCATCATATCCTTTCCTACCCATTATCCCACCCCTTAGTGGTTATTAAGCGAGTTCTGTTTAACGAACTCTAAGCGTGCTGTTTACCCGTCCCTTCCTTGTGCTCCCGGAGGAGTTTAGGACCTCTAAATATGGGAAGTTCTAGACAACCCCTAAGGTATTTAAAAGGGAAAAATCTAGGCGATAAGAAAATAACAGGTAGGACCAACATGTAAGTGCAAGAAGCAATTCAAAGTCTCAGGTTTACCTCCACACGTATAATACAAATAAACATCACGTCTCAAACATAGATACAAGCAGTTCTTTTAGAAAAATCTTAGGGCAGGATATCTTGGTGAACATTAACACACAAAATATGCAATACTGTTTCATAAACTCAATGCCAGGGTCCTAATCAGTTTGCCCACTGATTTTAAGTCCTGTGAAACTTAAACAACTTAACACAATCAAAATGCAATTTCCAGTATATATAGAGATTAATTACCTAAGGCTTGCTTAGGCGTAGGACTGTGCAATGACAATTGTAAGAATTGTTAAACAGTTCAGAAGTTGTTTAACCTACAAATTTGCTTTTCTAGGTGACACCGACCTTTAAAAGGGGTGATTGGCATCAGTTATACTCAGAGAACATACACCTATATGTGAGACTATGTTTATGCCATTTCATGATCAGTTACTTATTTTAATTAAATTGGGCGTATTAGAACGAATGCAAACAAAATTCCAAGGACATGGTGTCACGCCCCAAACTAGGGGAGGCACGACTGGCACTCGATACTGTATTCGATCGAGTTAG
>MDKH01085979.1:0-17938 GCA_005239495.1 Nicotiana undulata
CTCTCCTGCATTTGGATTCCTCATTGTCTTACTTTTTCTCCTAGTTTCAAGACAATTATCTATCTCTTTCAGACTTTGTATTTAGTACTCAGTTTAGATAGTTCGTGAGATTGTGACACCCCGGTTTTGGGATTTTGTGATGTTGTTGCCTTTATCATTTCATTATGTGTTTTGGGAATATTATTACTTTTCAGCTGTAAAAACTTTTGAAGTGATTTGGAAATGTACAGTAAAGGTTGAAAGTTAAGGAAATTGAGATATTCCAGTAGAGGCTGGAAAGTTAATTGGCTTTATTACTGTTACGTTGTTTTATAGATGTCAAAGTGTTGTATACGTTGGCTTGTCTAGCGGGTTCAACGTTAGACACAGTCACAGTATGAAAGGTAGAATTTTGGGTCGTGACAAAATTAAAAGAAAAAGAAAGAATTAATAATAAAAAAGAGGAAAAGCAGCCCATGTGCCACTGCTAACTTGGGGAAATTGGCGTGAATTCATTTTTTAAATCCAAAGTAAATTGCAACTTGCCAAGTTGAAATAACAAGTTGCCAAACATTCAATGCACACTACTCTTGGAAACATCTATAAATAGAGACACAATTAGCTCCTCCAGTGGATGAAATGAAGGAGGAGAAAGCTTAGAGCTACGGTTTGGAATTCTTTTTTTTTTTGGGGTAGAAAAGATAGAAATTATATTAATTAAACTAATGCATACAAAGATGGATGGTGCTCATATTGCACCCTATTATATCTACTAGTAGTTATGCCAGTACTATTAAAAGTAAAACTAAGATTACTAAGATCTGTACCACCAGTTGAAACTGGTAGCATGAGGGGTTTGCTAACTTCTTGTAGATTTGTTGTGGCTGATTCCTTTCCATCTGGACTTGGCAGTGGGATGGCACGCAAAATGGGTAGTCCATGGTTGTCCTTTGCCCAACTTTCTACTGCAAAAAGTGGTGGGCAATCAAAAACTTGTAGTTGATAGCTTTCTTCCAAAAAGTTGCTGCACTTGCTGGTTTATCAGCTAATCTATTATGTTCTCTGTATGCATGACTAACTATTGGATCATGGAGCATCTTGAGGAGGTGCTTGCAATCATGTAGGAGATTAGCCTAATGTATACTATTAATGTGCAGTAGTGTGATTACCTCTTTGGCGTCCAGTTCTACTTGGAGCGGAATGAGATTATTTTCTTTTGCTAGGATAAGCCCCTGTAGTAGAGCATATAGTTCGGTTGGCAAAATAGGTTGTTTGGGTAAGTTGCTTATAAATTCTATTATCCATTCGCCATTGTAATTTCTTATTACACCCCCAATACCGTTTGTGGGAGAGCAATTTCTAGCCCCATCCGTATTAAGCTTGTATATGTTGGGTTTAAGAGGTATCCATTTTAAAGGAACCCTAGTTCTTCTTAGGGGTGGTGTTGTTGGATTTGCTAGGTAAAAATATTCCGTTGCTAGTGGTGTAGTAGTATTGATGCTAATTTGTTTGCTTGTATTTTCGTAGACATTTTACTTCTAGTAGTCCAGATGTTCCAAAGGATTAATGATAAATAGGTCTTAGGATTAACTTTATTAGGGAACTTTGTAAGATCATAATATATTAAGGGCTTGAGCCAACCATTAGGATTGGAATAATTTGTCAGATTTGTGATATGATGTTCCAATTCTATACCTTTCCAGTAAATGTTTGCATTGGTGCAATCCAAAAAAAGATGGTTGCTTTGATTCCGCATTTTGATGACAAATAGTGCATGTACTATTAGCTATTATATTTAGTGTTTGGAGATGTTTCAAGTTTGGTAATCTATTATGGCCAAGCAACCAAATGAAATATTTTATTTTTTGATGAATTGGTAATTTCCATATCTATCCGAACTCATAATTAGAAGCATGATTTGCAGTAAGTTGGTGACTAAGAATTTGGTACATTGGTTTAACAGTGAAGTTTCCATGACTAGTCAAACCCCAATAGATTCTATCAAAATTACTATTATATTTAGATATATATTGATTAGTGATGGTATCTTTTATATCATTAGATAGGTCAAATGGAATTAGAGTCCAGTTCCAGCCACTAGTAGTATGGATGCAGCTTAAATTAAGACTTTGTGTGTCCCTCGTTAACGGGCCACTGATAAGAGATCTTATTGTTATTCCATTTTTGACTCAACAATCCGTCCAGAATTGAATCTGAGCACCTGTTCCTATGTGCCATTGTAACCCTAATTGGCAATTTTTCCAACCTTTTAGAATATTACGCCAAGTAGCGGAGTAATACGCAGAGGGTTGTTTGTAAAGAAAATTTTTCATTAATAACTTGGCCCATAAGGTGTTTGGTGAATTAAAAGCCCTCCATGCTAGTCCTGCCAATAGGGAGTTACTTTTATGTCTAAGACATTGGATACCCAAACCCCCTTCTTTGATAGGCTTAGTAACTTTTTCCCATTTTAGAAGATGTAATTTCTTTTTGGAGGAAGTTGTCCCCCATAGGAAATGTCTTTGATATTGTTCCATTTTGTTGATTATTGATGAGGGAGTGCTAATATATTGCATAACTCGATTAGGTAAATTATTTAATGTAGACTTAATTATGGTGGCTCTACCTACCATGGTTAAGAAATTGGTCTTCCATCTTGCTAATCTAGATCTAAAATTATCAAGGATAAACTGAAAATCACTTGTCTTAGGCCTTTTGTGAAAGATTGGAAATCCTAAATATTTACCAAAATTGAATCCTCCAGTTATTTGAAAGCAACCTAGGGCTATGTTTTTGTCATGCGTTGGGCAATTATTTGAGAAATTGATCTTTGATTTTTCAAAATTAATTTTCTGACCAGAAACTCTTGTAAATAGATTTATTACATCTATGATGGTGTTGCAACTTTTAGGAGTTGTTTTTGAGAATAAAAGAATGTCGTCGGCAAAGAAGAGGTGTGACAACTTTGGACATCTTTTTGTGATATTAATGGGTTGCCACTGTAAATAATCTACAGAAAGGTTTATACACCTGGAGAACATTTTCATACACATAATAAAAAGATATGGATATAAAGAGTAACCTTGTCTAATACCTCGTGGAGGTGTAAAGTAAGGAGTACGTGACCCATTTATGAGTATCGAAGTAGAGGTAGTAGTAACATAGGACATAATTAAATTTATCATAGGCTTAGGAATGCCAAGGTAAAGTAAAGCAGTTCTAATGAAAGACCATTCCATTTTATTAAAAGCCTTTTCCAAATCAAGTTTTAATAACATATATCCAATCTTTCCTTTCATTTGGTTAAAGTGATTTAATACCTCTTGCACGATTATGGCATTATCAGAGGCCCTTTTACCCTGTTGAAAACTAGTTTGTGTTGGTCCTATGATGGAGTGAAGTATGGGCTTAAGCCTATTGACAATGATTATTGTTATTAGTTTATAAGTAGTGTTACAAAGCTAATAGGCCTATATTGTTAAATAGTCTGTGGATATTTGATTTTTGGGATAAGGAAAATAAAAGTTTTAATTTAGAGATGGTGGAATTGTCTGAGAGTTGAAAATATCATGACGAAAATCTCTGACCTTATTTCCTAGCACATGCCAATATTTTTGGTAGAAGAAAGGGTGTAGTCCATCTGGCCGGGAGCCTTAAAGGGTTGAAAGCTGCTCAAAGCTTTGTTAATTTTAGTATCTCGTAGTGGCTCGACTACTGTATTTAGGGCTTCCTGATTGATTGGGCATGTAGGAGCTACCTCAGAGAATATAGTGGAGTGTGTGTGTTCCATTGAAAATAGGTTAATATAAAACTTCTGAATAATATTTTTAATGTCCGTTTGGTCATGACACCAATTTCCCACAGAATCTATTAAGGAAATTATCCTATTTCTCCTACGTCTGTGAAGTGTGGACATATGGAAAAATTTAGTATTTGCATCACCATTATTAAGCCAAGTTAGTCTTGACTTTAGTTTCCAAAATTCTTCCAAGACTATAGGGAATTCAATCCTCACATCACTATCCAACTAGTATCTATCTACAAAACTTGGAAATTCAATTATCAAATGAGTTTAGCAATATTCTTAGGATAGAGGAAGACTTTTAGAAACTAAAAGGTTGGTATTGTGACCACGTTTGTTGTACCAGTTGGGGAAATTGTGGATGAGATACTCACATAGGTTCAAACCTAAAATATTTTATAGGTATATTAACATGAACCTCTAAGGTTAAAAGTAGCAGACAATGGTCAGAATATATCCTAGGTAAATGTTGCACCATTGCCTCAGGGTACATAGTAAGCCAATCATAATTTGCGAAAAAACGATCAAGTCTTTCTAATATTGTGCATCCATGTTTACGTTTATTAGTCCAAGTAAATCTACTTCCTTTGTATCTTAAGTCGATGAATTTGCAATAATTAACACATTTAGCAAATTTGTCTACTCTATTAACCCTAATAGGTAACCCTCCCAATTTTTCTCTTGAAAATAGAATCTCATTAAAGTCCCCACAAATTAACCAGGGCATGTTATATGTGTCATGTATATACATCAAACTGTCTCAAAGATTTGAACGTAAGGGAGCAGTAGTACGAGCATAAATAGCTGACAGAATCCATTTAGGTTTATTGGGACATACCTGAACGATGCAATGAATCTCATGTTCAGTCATCCTAAGCTATTCTACCTTGATTAGCTCTTCATTCCACAATACTACCAGCCCTCCAATGAGCCCGTTGGCATACACCTGAGCCATGTTAGTGAATTGAAAGGCTTCACGAAGCCTATCATGATCATGCATGTGGATTTCCGGCAGTATAGCAAGTACTGGGCTATAGTTGTCTAATAGGGACCTAAAATGGCGTCTAAATTCTAGATTATGTGATCCCCTACAAATCCAAACTAGGATATTCATGATATTAAAGGGATGAACAACTGGAGGAGAACTAGTGTTCAGTGGGGACTATTGCCTGTAGTGGCTTCTGTCCTTGTGACTCCACTGGTGGAGGGAGTTGAGGGAGTGTTGGAATGATCACCATTGAGTATTTTCCTATCTCTCGATTTGTGGTGACTCGAAAGTTGAGGCTGCACCTTATCATTTCCGGTGGACATTTCAGAATAAACTTTTTTCGTACTGTTCCTTTAGGTTGTAAAGCTGAATGCCTTTTAACCATAGAAACTCTGTCCTTGTTTCCCTGAGTTCTGCTAAGGTCTAAGCTAGCTCTTGTCTTGTTTCCATATCTAGTTCGTGTGGAGATGGAAGTGGAGTGGATGATCGGTTGTTGGGTGGTGTTAGTGGTTCGAATGGGCTGCTTGGAGTCGAGTATGGTGAGAGGGTGTTGCAGGAGGTTAGATTCTGAAACCATGGTGCATAAACTTTCCCCATGTGATGCGGTGGATAGAATGGGAGCAGATTGGATGAGGGATTGAGTGTTGAGTTTGGTGTTTGCGTGGGAAGTGCCCAGTGGGGGAGAGTCGAGGTTGATGCATGCTGGTCCAGTAGATATGGGTGTTGAGTTGTGTACCATTGGTTTTGAGAATTAACGTACATCCTTAGCCTCATACCCTCCGTTACAATCTCTGCTATGTGAGATGGGTTTTGGAGAAGCAATATCACCTCATGACTGTCGATTTCCATCGTGAATACCAGAGCATATCCCTGCAATCCCATTTCTATCCAGTACTGGAGAGGAAGGTCCATCGTTTGAGATGTGTAAACTAGGGGTTTGTTGATGTGTGGAATTTGAAGTCCTTGCATATTCAGTCGTGAAAGCTAGAACAATTGATTGTTGTCTAGGTTCCTTCGTGGGGTTTGGTTGGCATTTGGTGTGAAAGATGGTCTCTGCATGACTGTGTGTAGTAGAGTTGAACAGTGTGTGGCTTTGTTCAAACGTGTGTAAGGATTGTTTAGTATTGGAATTATGTTAAGGTAAGGGAGTTGATGGTGTAGAGGCCATCTTTGTAGTATTGAAGGCATATGGATCACATAGAGGGTAATCATGTTGTGTGCATGGGAAATTGGGAGGACTAGAGGGGTTGTAGGTTACTGTGGAATGCAGCTTGGAGTTGTTGTTGCTATCGTGTATGCCATTAGGTATAGTAAGTTCATGTGATATAGTGGTCTTGGGTGTATTGGCCCTTAGTATTCGAAGCCTCTTGGGCTGAAGTGACTGCCTTAGGTGTCAATTATGTGTGTGTTGGTGTGACTTGGGGTGTAAGACCTAATGGGTGAGTAGGAATTGATGAGTGGGTGTAGGTAGTATTAATTATGTTATGCTTGAGGGGGTGGGCTTAGCCTCTATCCCATTTGTGCACTGTTTAGAACTTTTGTCCTTAGTTGGAATTGGTGGGCATGTAATTTTTGGGTCAAGGTTTATTGGGCTTGAATTGTGTAGTTGAGTTAGGTAGAATTGGGTTTTGGGGCACATGTCAAGGTCCATTAGTGCCTCAAACTTATTAGAAGGATTAGCAACAGGATTAGAAAACTTACTTGAGCTTTCTTGCAAAAATGGGGCCTGCAATGGCCCAGTAGAGGTAGTGTGCTTACCTTTGTCCAGTTTGCCTTCCTTTTCCGCCTCTCTAGCCGTCCTGTTGTGCTGTGCCTGAGGAATTCCTTTGCTTTTTGTCGGTAACCTCTTAGGAAATAGGACAAGTTTCCAGCTTGAGATGGGGTCGGCATCACTGGGTTAGATGTTAGTTGTATTTTGAGTATTTCCTTGCTCCATAGGTTGGGATTTAGTGAAGGGGCAAGTAGAGGTTGCATGGCCAAATCGACCATACTTAGTACATAAAATATTCAGGCCTTCATACACTAGGGCTTGGTTGTGATGTCCTATAAGAAGGTGAGTTTTTAGTGGTTGTTCTAATGCAACTTCAATACATATCCTGGCATATCGTCTCCTCGCTGTAGAAAATGTGCAGGCGTCTACCTTAAGCAGTTGTCCCAATTTGGAACCAATTCTGTGGAGTTTTGTTCATCGTAGAACTCATTTGGCAATTCCAGCAACCTTACCCATATTGCAGAGTATGTTAGTTGAGTTGAGGAGGCAATGAACTTAGGCTCCCACTTTCTAACGGATAAAAATAGTTCAATACAAACCAAGGTCCTCCATGCAAGGCTTTATACATGTTTTCTTCTTTGTGAAATTTTATTAGGAAAAGGTCTGAGCCCAAGTCAATCAGTGCAAGCTTCTCAGTAGGATTCCATATAGTGATTAATTTAGCGTGTAGTATTTGGTGAGTAATCTTTCTTCCAAATACCTTGACTATTACATAATTTTGTCATGGTGTATATAACCGGCATTTGTCTTCAGTGGTTATGGGGTTGAAGATGTCCTCATCTTGGCCAGTGATGAAGCTCTCATCCTCTAGGTTTAGGTTCTGCTCTACATGCTGTTGGATAGTATTATTAGTTATGTGATCATTATATACCAACGTTTGAAGGAAAGTTTTTGGTTTAGCAGATTACGCGGTGTCGTCTAATTGCATATTACTAATATTTGGATCGGAATTTGAATTACATGTGTTATCTATTCTTATGAAAATTGAGCAAGAGGTGATGAGTTGAAGATTTGGTTATAAGTTTAGAGAGAAGGAAGAGAGTCTCTCTCTAGGTTTCCTAAATATATTTTGACCTTTGGAATTCATTTCTTTCGGGCTGCTTATTTTCTCTCTTCTTCGGTTGTTTCTTCTTTTAACCATTACTCTGACTTCATTTCCAGTTTCAAATAAATTATAATATTGAAAACTACTCTAGTTCCTGTTTTTAATTAGATATGGGGAATTATTCTCTTGAATATTTCTTTCTATTTTCTTATTTAATGGGAAAGAATAATTCATTTGTCAGTACTAACTCCATTATAAAGTAAATTTTCTTGTGTTGGGAGAATGTCAGGTCTTAATATTTCTATATAATAAGATGAAGAAGAGGACTTCCTCACCCCTCGAGCCTTTGTCACCCCCGAGGAACCAGATGCGACGAAGTCCACGGTCGAGGAACTAGAGCAAGTGATATTGATCGAGAATCTACCAGAACGGAAGGTATACCTGGGAACGGGATTAACCCCCGAACTCAGGAAAAAAATCATTCAATTCCTTATCGACAACATTGATTGCTTTTCTTGGTCCCACTTAGATATGACAGGGATCCCACCGAAGATAGCCACACATCGATTGAGTGTCGATCCCAGATTTAAGCCGGTGAAGCAAAAGAGAAGGCCCCAGTATGAGGTGAAGCACGCATTCATAAAGGATGAGGTAACTAAACTTCTCAAAATAGGGTCCATTAGAGAAGTAAAATACCCCGAGTGGCTAGGCAATGTATTAGTAGTCCCTAAAAAGGGAAATAAACTTCGAATGTGTGTAGATTACAAAGATTTGAACAAGGCTTGTCCTAAAGACTCTTTCCTACTTCCTAACATCGATCGTTTGATCGAAGCCACGGCCGACCACGAGATCCTTACTTTTCTCGATGCCTACTCCAGATACAATCAAATTCAAATGAACCCGGAGGACCAGGAAAAGACTACATTTATCATGAAATATGGAACATACTGCTACAATGTATTTCCCTTCAGGCTAAAAATGCAGGGGCTACATACCAACGCCTAGTTAATAAGATGTTCGAATGACAAATAGGCAAATCTATGGAATTTTATATTGATGACATGCTAGTTAAGTCCCTGCGCGCAGAGGACCATTTGACTCATTTGCAGGCAACATTCGAGATCTTAAGAAAATACAACATGAAACTCAACCCCGAGAAGTGTGCTTTTGGAGTTGGCTCGGAAAAGTTCTTGGGATTCATGGTGTCGAACAGGGGGATCGAGATTAACCCCGAAAAAATTAAAGCTATTGAAGAAATCACTGTCGTGGATAACGTAAAGGTCGTACAACGTCTAACCGGACGGATAGCTGCTCTAGCCCGATTTATCTCGAGGTCGTCAAATCGAAGCCACAAATTCTTCTCCCTATTCAAAAAGAAGAATGACTTCGCATGGACTCCGGAATGTCAACAAGCGTTGGAGGAGTTGAAGCGGTACTTGTCGAGCCCACCCTTACTTCACACTCCAAAGGAAGACAAAAAAACTTTACTTATACTTGGCCGTGTCCGAGGTAGCGGTAAGTGGTGTGCTGGTTCGAGAAGAACAAGGTACACGATTTCTTGTTTATTATGTAAGTCGAACCCTAGGAGATGCTGATACCAGGTATCCGCATTTAGAAAAGTTAGCACTTGCATTAATAAGCGCATCTAGAAAGTTAAAACTATATCTTTAGTGTCACCTCATATGTGTGTTGGATACATACCCACTTCGAAATATCTTGCATAAGCCCGAGTTGTCGGGCTGATTGGCCAAGTGGGCCATCGAACTTGGAGGGTACGATATCGAATATCAACCCCGGACGGCCATTAAGTCTCAAATTTTGGCAGACTTCGTGGCAGATTTTACATTTGCCCTCGTACCCAAAGTAAAAAAGGAACTTCCACTAAATTCGGGTACCTCCTCGGGGGTATGGACCCTCTTCACAGACGGCCCCTCGAATGTGAAAGGGTTCGAGCTCGGTATAGTTTTGAAACCGCATGCGGGCAATATCATTAGACAATCTATCAAAACTTCTAGATTAACTAACAATGAGGCTGAGTATGAGGCCATGATTGCAGGTCTCGAACTGGACAAAAGCCTGGGAGCAGAGGTCATCGAGGCCAAGTGTGACTCTCTTTTGGTCGTAAAGCAAGCAAACAAAAGCTTCAAAGTTCGAGAAGATAGAATGCAAAGGTACTTAGACAAACTTCAAGTAACATTGCATCGCTTCTATCATGACCCAACCTGTGGGCCGCGACGGGCACCCGATACCTTACTCAACCGAGTACCAACATAACATATCTTTCTTATCATAGTATCACGTGCAAATGGGCAAAAAGGGCCATCATGAAACAAGAATAAAATATAAGTGCATACTAGACATAGGATGACCCAACATTATATAGAAACTTATACATGTGACATACGGGCTTATAAGGCTAACATAATTATTTGTAAACTCAAAACATAGGCCGACAAGGCCATACAAGTATCTATATAGCTGACATCTGTCTACAAGCCTCTAAGAGTATATAAACACCATAAAGGTCAGGACAGGGCCCCGCCATACCAGTCAATGTATTTCCTAATCATACTGACCAGATAGGCTACTCCGGAGCAAGTGGAGTGCAGCAACACCTTCCGCTGAGCTGATAGCCTACTAGGAGGAATGTCAACCTGTGTATCGGGACTTCAGGCATGAAACACAGCGTCCCCGGGCAAAAGGGACGTCAGTACGAATAAAGTACTAAGTATGTAAAGTAGAAAACCATAAATAAGAACAGTAATGTAAAGAGATATGTAGGAGATACAACCTGTAGCATCTGAGTTCCTATGAGAGATAATGACATGAAATGTGTGATACATATATATACATAATCTTTTAAAAACATCCGTCTCTGTGGGCATCATCATCATCATCATCATATCGTAACTGGCCTCAAAGAGGACTCGGTAGAAAATGTACCCGGCCACGTAGAGCTCGGTAAAACCCAACTGATCAGTGGTTGCAAAATAGGTGTCGTACCCGTCCGACTATAGCGCGGCTTGGTAGAGTAAAATAGATACTATATATAAAGCATGGTGGACTCACGGAATCACGCTCTAAACCTTTTGGAGTGACGTAAGGTAGTTGCACCTTCTATTAACATTATGGACATCATACCATGAATATGAACTTCACTAGGGCTCAAGTATCATACATACTTTCTTAGAATAACTTTGTAAGGAAAGAACAACATGGACAACCTTAGTTTCTAGGAGTAGATTCATTATGAAATAGTGTATCGTTTACGTTCGTTTCACTTTAGATCATGCTAAAAGAAAGAAGAAAGTGCCTTAACATACCTTAACCAAGTTGAGTCTCTTCAAACAAGTCAAATCAATCTATCATATCATAAGGAGATTCAAAATCAGTGTTGAGCAAAGGCTAAGTCTGTAACTTAAGCTAGTAGCTCGTTTATGTAAATTTGGGCAGCATCTCCCCTGTAACAAGGCCCTCATCCAATACCATATACCAACAACACCAAGAGAAAAACAATTAAAATGTGTATGCATTATTTACCAACCTTATCTCCACCACAATATATCACAAAACAACCTACACACCCTAATCACTTCATACATGAAACGACAACAAAAGTAGTGTCAAACAACCTTAAAAAAATAATGACGAAAAACCAGCCCACCATTTCGTCATTATGTGTTTTTCCCCACACCTTTTATCCTCCAAAACTCTATAAAACACCAGCACAATAGGCCAACACGAAACATCCCACAAACAGTCCTCTACAAGTCAAATAACTCGAACTCGCGGCTTCCAATCACCGTCTCGTAAGTTCTAACTATTAGGACATTTATCAACCTTCCTTGATATTTAAACACTTAAATATAGATACTAGACGTTTCTTAACTATGAATTACCTTCCAAAACTATAACTACAAATAAAAAAGAGAAGCGGTATAATGACACTTACGTCGTAGGGATCGTTTTGATGTTATTGCTTCTCGATTTCATGCCCGGGATGATAATACTCTTTGAAACCCTAGAAGAGAGCTTAAGGATATGTTTATGGGTGTTTTATGGTCGTTTTATACTAAAAATAAAGAGAAATCCGACCTAAGACTTATATATATCAACTTTGGAAAACTCAAAGAGGTGCTAGCTTGGCATCCTAGCATTGACCCATCTTCCGACGCTTATATCTTTTTATACGAATGTCGTATGAATGAACGGTTAAGAGCGTTGGAAACTGAATTCCAATACCTTCAATTTGGTATATAATATGTCCCAATAAGACCTCATATAACACAAGAAATATATTGCTCAAAAAGCTTTAGTGACCCACCTACTTGTCACTTATGATGCCTGCGCAGTCTCGTTAAAGTGCAAATATCTCTCTACTCCTATGTCGTATCGATGAAGTTTAATGCGTTGGAAACTAGACTCATAGATATTCAATTTGGTTGGTATATCATCCAATACTTCCAAAAATATTGGGAGAAAATCTCAGTTACATTTGACATAATGTTCAGCACATTAGGTGTCACGACCCCAAATCCTAAGCTGGTTGTGATGGCGCCTATCATGGAACTAGGCTAGCCAAATATTTGCGTTGTAATGAACTGGTCAGTCGTTTTGAGAGTTAGCACCTCGATCCCCTAATAACTACTTCTCCCATGTCTCATTATGTTAATAGAACGCGTCAGAGCGTTGAGTGATGAAAATTGGAGTGAATTTGGTCATATAGTCCTTTAAGGTGAATTTTAGCTTTAGAAATTGGACCGTAGCTAGAGCTATGTGAAGATGGATCCGGAATGGAATTCCGTTGACTCCGTTAGCTCCGTTGAGTGATTTCGGGGTTGGGAACATGTTCGGGTTGTGTTTTCGAGGTCGGATGTGGATTAAGGCTTGAATTGGTGAAAGTTAGAATTTCGGCGATTTCGGCCGATAGGTGAGATTTTGATATCAGACTCGGAATGGAATTCCGAAAGCGACAGCAGATCCGGAATGTCATTTATGACCTGTGTGCAAAATTTGAGGTCATTCGGATGAGTTTAGACATGTTTCGGCGTCGAATGTGAATTCTTGAAAATTCCTAAGTTCTTAGGCTTGAATCTATGCATATTTGAGTATTTTGATGTTATGGGACGTGTTTTAAAGGCTCGACCAAGTTCTAATAAGGTATTTGGGTTAGTTGGTAGGTTTGGTTGAGGTCCTTGGGCCCACGGATGATTTTCGGATGCTCAACGAACTAGTTTTGGACTTAGAGAAACACCAGATTTTTGCTGCAACTGGTTTCCTTCTATGCGTTCGCGTAGAGGTCATCGCGAACGCATAGGATATTTTGGGCTTTAGGTATTTCTCCCCTTCGCTTTCGCGGGCAGTGAGATGCATTCGCGGAGCTTTTTCAGGTGGTTCTTCGCGGACGCGGGACCCCCCTTCGCGTTCACATAACTTTAATGCTGGGGTCCCAGGGGCTTGGGTCGTTGTTCTTCGCGTCCGCAGGGGTGGGACGCGTTCGCATAGAGTTAGTGGGCCTACTCTCCGCGTTTGCATGGCCTGTGTCGCGTTCGCGTAGGCCAATTCTGGTCCCAGTGAAATTTTACCCATAGCACAATACCTGGGCAGATCATTTAAAACCCCAATTCGAAGCTTTAAGCCTATTTTCACCATTTTTGAATTGTGGGAGCTCGGGAGAGGCGATTATTTTAGGAAATTTCCACTTGGGTATTCAAGGTAAGCGATTTCTAACCATCATAGGTTAAATTCCATGATTCTAATCTTAAATTCCACCCTTAAATTCGAGATTATTGAGTGGGAATTTGGGAAAATGGGAAGAAACTCCTTAGACCAAACTTTGGGCTTTTGATTGGGTATTTGACCTATGATTTGAGAGTTTTTCATATGGTTAGACTCGTGAGCGAATAAGGATTCGAAAAATGTAAATTTTATCCGATTTCAAGACGTTGGCCCGAGGGGCGTTTTGGTCCAAAAAAAAATTAATTTCGCGTATTAGTTCTGAATTAGTTAGTTAGTTTGAATTCTTGAAATGATATTTACATTATGCAATCGAATTGAATAGATTTGGGCCACCCGGAGTTGGATACTCGTGGCAAGAGCGTGATTATCGGTTGATTTGCATAGTCGAGGTAAGTGGCTTGCCTAACTCTGTGTTGGGGAGTTTCTTCTTAGGCATTTGAACTAGTTTTTACTATACAAACCCCGTGTACATGGGGTGACAAGCGTGTGCATGGGATATTTTCACTAAATTTCCATATTTCTTCTACGATGGGTCTCATTTTCAATCCTATTATTATTGTTATTGGTTTGAGCTGAGTAAACACTTAAGATTTCTTCATGACAAGCGATTTTACCTGATTTTCCACTCGTTGCTACTATATAGAATTGGTCAAGTATTTTACCTCATGATTTCCAACTGTCTTTCTCAAAAGCTTTGAATTATATTATAATTAATATATTTCCCCTTGCATTGCATTGAGTAGTTGCATTGGGACTGCGGGCTTAGACCTGAGACTTTCCCCTTGCATTGCATTGAGTAGTTGCATTGGGACTGCGAGCTTAGATCTGAGAATTTCCATTGCATTGCATCGCATACATTGGGACTGCGGGCTTAGACATAAGACTTTCCCCATGCATTGCATCGCATACATCGGGACTGTGGGTTTAGACCTGAGACTTTCCCTCGCATTGTATCGCATACATTGGGACTGCGGGCTGAGACCTGAGACTTTCCCTAGCATTGCATTACACGATTTATTTATTGAGATGATGTTGTGCTGAGTTGAAGGTTATTGCATCATTTATATTCAGTCTTTACCTTAATTTCCGTTAACTATTACTGCTTTACTTAATTGTTAATTATATATATTATTTTTGCAAACTCAGTAGAGCATCAACCTGACCTCGTCACTACTTGACTGGGGTTAGGCTTGGCACTTATTGGGTACCGAATGTGGAGTACTCACGCCCTTCTGCGCATATTTTTCCCATGTGCAGATCCAGGTACCAATGCGCCATACCGTAGCTAGTTCACCAGCAGGCGATTGGAAACTTTGAGGTATATTCTGCAGCGTCCGCAGAGCTTCCGAGTCCCCATCCTATCCTAGTATAGTTAGGACTTGTAGATGAGAATACACTGTAAGTTTTTTTCAGTTTGTATATTAAGTCGTAGAGTAAAGCTTGTGATGTTTTGTGATATTCCGGGTCTTGGGTAAATTAAGCTGTAAATGCCGAGCGGCATCGATTTTAGCATGGCCTTATTTCAATTTCTTCTACTTTTACTTGTTTATATTTAATTATCCTCATGATTTGGCTTAACTAGTCGTTTAGACTAGGCGCCGTCACGAGACCCAGTCGGAGGAAGAATTAGGTCGTGACATGCGTATTAACATAAAACTTTCAAAAATTCCAAAATTGTTCCGGTAATTCATAAAGCTCTATAGAATTCATAATTTTAAACAAAGAAACGAAATAAATAGTCTAGGTATTGCCCCAAAACCTGGAGTCAACCCGTCATGAGCATATGCTAGTATTACAAAACAAACTCTACTGTCATAATACATCAAGTCTCGGAACGAGGAACTAATACAAGAACAAGAAAGGGAAAAGAGAAAGTTGTGGACGCTGAACAACTACCTCAAGATCCCAACTCCAACTCCGCGAGAAAAGGAAGGAAACTAGCGCTGGGAACCAACACCTGTATCTGCACACATGGGTGCAAGGAGTAATGTGAGTATGCCAACTCAGTAGTAATTAAAGTAAATAGTTTCTAAGGCTATGAAACAGGTAAAAAGCAGTCATAAATGCACAGTAATTGAAGTCTTGCTTTCAGAAAACACAGATAAGTATATCGTAGCATTTACAATTTTCGCTCAATAAAATATCCTTGAAAGTATATCTTTGCCACGGGTACCATAGAAGTCAAAATAGTTCAGTGTAAGTAAAAGAATAAAATTCATGAACAATTTCTTTCAAGTAAAAACAGGTGTAATAAACTGCCCGTCGGGCGTATAACCATTCAACATCAATCACCCAGCATGCCTCACAAGCACTCACCATCAGCCCCTCGGGCTACCTCACAGTCACTCAGCACTCGGCACTCATCACTCGCATTCAGTAGGTACCTGCGCTCACTGGGGGTGTACAAACTCCTGAGGGGCTCCTACAATCCAAGCGTTAATATCAAGCCATCTCGGGCATACATCACTCAGGCTCTCGGCCTCTCACATATCATAACAATGTAACATGTTGCGGCGTGAAACTCGATCCATAATATCCTCACAATATTGTCACTCGGCCTCACTCAGTCAGAAACTGTCAAAAAGCCACTCGGGCTATCAACAAACGGGGTACTCGACCCAACACAATATTTCTATAACAAAGATAGTGTAAACACTACAACAAAAAGGAGATTTAGCGGCAATTATTTAGCATCAATAAACTAATTGCCGCTAATTTGTTCATGGAAGGCAAATATTAGTAGCCAATAAATATCAACCAGTAATTAGTATACTTTTAATGACCATTCAAGAGAATAGACGGTAAAACTATTATTTTTACCTTTCATATTGCCTCCAATTTTAATTTTTCGCTAAATCATATCCCGCCTAAATATATTCCCACTCAACTTAGCCTAAAGTTAAAGAGTAGAAAAAAAGGTCAGGAATTACTTTAATAGAAAAACCCTCATATTACACAATCTTGTCTGTAAGGAATTTGAAAGCGAAATCGCAGGCCCCCATCTCCAATCCAAAAGGTAAGTTTCTTTCTCTATCTTTAATTTTTTATTGTGTGGGTGTTGGATTGATGAAAATTGCTATTACTTTATTAATAGAAAAATCCTCATAGTGTACAATTCTCACCTGTAAGAAATTTTGAAGCAAGGAAGCACGGTTCCATCTTCTCAAATCCAATAAGTAAGTCTCTTTCTCTATCTTTAATGTTTGATTGTGTGGGTGTTGTGTAACGACCCAGCCGGTCGTTTTGTGTGTTGGGACTCCGTTCCCGTGAATGACTCTTTCCATAGCGGCTACTCATGCCTTATGACTTGTGTGGGCAGGTAGTTCGAGATTCAGAAGTGATTTGGCCAGTTCAGGAACACTTGGTTCCTGAAGGCTAGCCTATTTGGCTAATTTTGGTTCCGAGCAACATTTTTAGCAAATGACCTCGGAATCGAGTTCTGACAGCTCCAGCAGCTCCGGATGATGATTTCGTACTTGGGAGTGTGTTCGCCTCAGGTTTTTGATGACCCGGGAGTATTTCGGCACCTGAATTGGAATTCAGGATTTCATAATATTTAGAATTCAGCCTGGAATTGGACCTCATGATATCATGGTCCAAATGGATTTCCAGAACTGGCAATAGTTCCGTATAGTCATTTATGACTTGTCCGCAAAATTTGGGGTCATTCCGAGCAGTATAGACCCGTTCGACGTATTGGTGAGCCATTCGAATTTTCCTAAAATCTTAAGTTTGAAACTAAGGGGTTTTGGAGAGTGATTCCTAGTTTGGATGATGCTTTTAGTGTTCTGGGAGCTCGAGCGAGTCCGTCATATGATTTGGGATTAGTTGGTGTAATTTGTCGAGGGCTCGGGTGGGCCCAGGGGTCTCCCTGACCCCAAGCGGGGTCAAAAACCAGCAATTTCATAGCTGGTGTGGCCTTTTCTGGTGTGACCGCACCTGCGGTCCATGACCCGCAGGCGCGAGTCGCACCAGCGGAAAATCAATCGCAGGTACGACTCCTTCTGCAGGAGCGCCCTTTCTTCCGCAATAGCGGCTCCGCAGGTGCGACTTTTCCCAAGACCCAGGCCCATCGTAGGCGCGGCCAATTTCACGCAGGTGCGAGTCCGCACTTGCGATCCAAAGTCCGCAAGAGCGAGAACCCCCCAGTGCCCAGGCCTTTTTCGCAGGTGCGACCCTTTTTCCGCAGGTGCGAGTCCGCACTTGGGATCCAAAGGTCGCAGGGGCGGAAACTGCTGATCAGTCCTATAAAAAGCCCCATTTCGTGAATCTTCTTCCCAAACACAAATTTTCCTCCATTGTTGCACACCCCAAGAGCTCCAGAGCAGGGATTTCGGCCTAATTACTCAGGTAAGTAATTCTTTGGCTTCCCGCTTGTTTATAACTTCAATTCTTGTAGAATTCCACTTCCATAATCCATGAGAATTCATAAGAAATGTTGAGAAAAATAGAGGGTTTTGAGAAAAAAAATTGAATTTTTGATTTTTGGGCCATTATAGGATGATTAATTTAGTTAATCTTAATCCTTAGGCGACGTATAACGCATTCCTCCAAGAATCGTAATTTTTCGGACGCCAAGGCTCGGAGTTGAATATTCCAAGTACGTCAAGAATG
>ML256726.1:0-38918 GCA_005239495.1 Nicotiana undulata
GTTGTGAGCCGTTGGATTGATTTCTATCAACGGCTGGGATGGTTTGTGGGGTGAAACGGTGTCTTTTGAGATAGTGTATGGGGTAGGCCGGGTGAGGGGTTGTTGGGCTGGGGTGTAGAGACCAAATTTGGGCCTGGGTTGTTTGAGCCCAGGTCCGATTTTCTTAAGTATTTTAAACTTAATTAAAATCCTTAATTTAATTAATACTAATTCTAATTAAACTAAAATGTAACAACTAATTTTGACCTCGCTTCATGGATTAATTAAAGATAAAATTATTAATTTTATATCCTTAATTAAATCCGTGATTTTATTGGATAAAAATGGTTAATTTTAGTAATTAGTTGTTAACAACTACATTACGTCAAATAACCATCATTCGTCTATTATTTTAATTCGGTTAATTACAAATAACGAATTCATAATTCTCTAGTAATAGTGATGCAATTTCAATAACTTTAAAAGATGAGTTATAATCAATGCGAACGCGAACAATTCACAATTAATCACTAAAATTCAACCAAGATTCATGAAATCAAATAATTTATTGAGATTTTTATAGGATGATATGGCGAGCAAAAATCACGCGCTCACAGGAATGAAATGTGCCAATTTGGTCAACCTATCAACAAAAACCCAAAGTGCGTCAACCTTCCGCAACGTCCGTGGCAACCCAACCACAAAGTCCATAGTGATGCTCTCCCACTTCCACTCAGGAATGGGCATCTGCTGAAGTAGGCCCCCTGGCCTCTGGTGCTCATACTTAACCTGTTGGCAATTAAGACACCTAGCCACATACTCCACAATGTTTATCTTAATGCGTTTCCACCAGAAATGCTGCTTCAGATCCCGATACATCTTCGTAGCACTAGGATGAACAGAATACCGAGAACTGTGTGCCTCCTCTAGAATCCTCTGCCTCAAGCCATCAACATTAGGAACACACAATCGACCCTGAAGTCTCAGAACACCATCCTCGCCCATAGTAACCTCCTTGGCACCATCCTGAACCACTGTCTCCCGTAGTTCTTCCAAACACGGATCATCGTATTGTCGAGCCTTGATCTCCCCCCAATAATGAAGACTAAGCAACCACATTAGCTAGAACTCGATGAGGCTCTGAAAGATCTAATCTCTCCAAGCGATTGGCTAAGGACTGAATGTCCAAGGCTAGAGGTCTCTCCTCTGCTGCACTATAGGCCGAGCTACCCATACTCTCCGCCTTCCTACTCAAAGCATCTGCTACTACATTCGCCTTGCCCGGATGATAGAGAATGGTGATGTCGTAATCCTTTAGTAACTCAAGCCACCTGCGCTGCCTCAAATTAAGATCCCTCTATTTGAACAAGTGCTGCAAGCTGCGGTGGCCCGTATACACCTCACAAAACACCCCATATAAGTAATGCCTCCAAATCTTAAGAGCATGAACAATCGCCGCCAACTCTAAATCGTGCACATGGTAATTCTTCTCATGAACCTTCAGCTGGCGCGAAGCATAAGCAATAACTCTCCCTTCCTGCATTAATACACACCCCAAGCCAACGCGTGAAGCATCGCAATACACCGTATACATCCCCGAACCGGAAGGCAATACTAGAACTGCTGCCGAAGTCAATGTAGTCTTGAGATTCTGATATCTCGCCTCACACTCATCAGACCACCGAAATGGAGCATTTTTCTTAGTCAATCTAGTCAATGGGGCTGCAATGGATGAAAAGCCCTCCACAAATCGCCGGTAGTAGCCTGCTAGACCCAAGAAACTCCTGATCTCTGTCGCTGAAGCAGGACGTGGCAAACTCTGAACTACCTCAATCTTCTTAGGATCGACCTCGATACCCTCTCCGGATACCACATGTCCCAAGAATGCCACCGAATCTAACCAAAACTCACACTTGGAGAACTTAGCATATAGCTTCTGTCCTCGCAAGGTCTGGAGCACAACTCTCAAATGCTGCTTGTGCTCTTCCAGGCTACGTGATTAAATCGAAATGTCATCAATGAAGACGATGACAAAGGAATCAATATACGGCCTGAACACCCTGTTCATCAAATCCATAAATGATGTCGGGGCATTAGTCAAGCCAAAGGACATTACCAAGAACTCATAATGGCCATATCTCGTACGAAAAGCCGTCTTCGAAACATCTGAAGCCCGAATCTTTAGCTGATGATACCCCGATCTCAAGTCAATTTTAGAAAATACCCTGGCACCCTGTAACTGGTCAAACAAATCATCGATGCGCGGAAATGGATACTTGTTCTTAATAGTTACCTTGTTCAACTGGTGGTAATCAATACACATCCACATAGACCCATCTTTCTTCTTTGCAAATAGAACTGGGGTACCCCACGGTTATACACTCAGCCTGATAAACCCCTTAGCCAACAACTCCTCAAGCTGCTCCTTAAACTCCTTTGGAGCCATACAGTACGTGGGAATAGAAATAAGCTGAGTGCCTAGAGCTACATCAATACAAAAATCGATATCTCGATCCGGAGGCATGCCCGGAAGGTCTGAAGGAAATACATTCGCAAACTCTCGAACAAGTGGCACTGAATCAATCGTTGGAAACTCGGCGGTGGTGTCCCGCACATAAGCAAGATACGCCAAACAACCCTTCTCGACCATATGTCGAGCCTTCAGAAAGGAAATAACTCTATTTGCTGCACTAACTGAGGAGCCTCTCCATTCCAACCTAGGCAACTCGGTCATGGACAAAGTAATCGTCTTGGCATGGCAATCCAAGATGGAATGATGAGGAGATAGCCAATCCATGCCTAGGATGATCTCAAAATCAACCATGTCGAGCAATAGAAGGTCCGCTCTAGTATCGAACCCACAAAAGGTGACCACACAAGACCGATAGGCCCGGTCTACAACAACAGAATCTCCTACAGGAGTGGACACATACATAGGAGAATGCAAGTACTCGCAAAGAACATCCAGAAAACAAGCAAATAAGGCTGACACATATGAATAAGTAGATCCCGGATCAAATAGCATTGATGCCTCCCTACCACATACTGAAATAGTACCTGTGATCACGGCATTTGAGGCCACTGCATCTGCACAGGCCGGAATAACATAGAATCTGGGTGGAGTACCTGAAGACTGACCTCCGATGAACTGAATAGGAGCTAACTGAGCTCCCCCTGACTGGCTTCCACCTCTGGGATGACCTCTACCAGCCTGTCCTCCACCTCTGGGTGGACAGAGCACCGGTACTGAGTATGTAGGCTGATAACTCTACTGAACAGCCTTGCCCCGAAGTCTGGGACAAGTCATCCTCATATGGCCTGAATCCCCACACTCATAGCATCTCACTGGAGGCATGGCCTACTACCCTGAAGAAGAAGAACCCTGAATAGTGGGGGAACGGTGAGAAACCTCTGGCATAGCACTGAAGTAGGGACTGGGAGAACCCTGATGACCTGAATACCCGCCGGAGTAACCCTAGACAGCTGGTGGGCGATAAAAACTCTCCGGCATGGCACTGAAATAAGGCCTCTCTGGAGCACCATGGGGAGGTGGTGGAGGAGCTGAATATGGAGGCCTGGTAGGATGGCCTCTTCTGAACTGACCCCTGCCCCTGCCTAGGGTGCCTCGGAAATCTCCAGAAAATCTAACTCTCTTATGCGGCTGACCCTGCTCTCTGCCCCTCGATCGGTAACCCTCAATCCGGTGAGCTATCTCGACCACAAGCTGATAAGGAGTACCTATCTCCACCTCTCGGGCCATGTTTCCTCTAATACCTGAGTGCAATCCAGCTACGAATATCCGTACTCTCTCAGCCTCTGTAGGTAGAATCATGAGGGCATGACGGGACAACTCTAAAAACCTGGCCTCGTAATCTGTCACTGTCATCTACCTCTGCTCCAGCTGCTCAAACTGATACCGCAGCTCTTCCCTCTCAGAGGGTCGAATATACCTGTCCAGGAATAGCTGAGTGAACTGCTCCCATGTGAGAGGAAGGGAACCTGCTGGCCTACCCAGGATGAATGACTGCCACCATCTGCTGGCCCTGCCCTCTAGCTGAAAAGTAGTGAAATCAACTCCGTGGGAATCCAAGATCCTCTTGTTGTGAAGCCTGTCCCTACACCTATCAACAAAATCTTGGGCATCCTCGCCCCTCTCACCCCCAAAGACAGGAGGGTGCAACCGAGTCCATCTATCAAGTAACTTCTGCGGATCGCCGTCCGCGTCTGGTCTAAGCTCAGGTGATACTGTTGGCTGTGCTCCACCCGCGGGTAGAGTACCTGGAGTCTGATATACTACCACTGCATGACCTGCGTCCTGGGTGGTAGGGGTCTGAACTCCACCTCCCGCCTGAGATGTAGCAGGATCCGCTGGAAATAAACAAGCCTGAGTCATAGTATCCATGAACCGCATCATACAGCCCATGACCTCTTGAAAGCCTGGTGCAGTCATAAAATCCATCGGAGCTGGATCTGATGGGGGCACCTCACCCTGCTCCTCAAGGATAGGATCCTCTAGGGGTGCTAATGGAGTAACTCTGGGGCGCCCCCGTCTCCTACCTCGGGTCGGTTCCCTCCCCCGACCTCGAACTACAGGGGTAGCGGCATCTCCCGGGCCTGGAATATCAGCTGCATGGGTCCTCACCATCTGTGAGATAGTACAAGAATGAGATTTAATAAGACCATCGACTGCACGATAGAATAAGAATAAAGAGATATTTTCCTAACACCCTGTAGCCTCCCGAAGATAAATACTGACATCTCTGTATCGATCCTCAAGACTCTACTAGGTTATCTTGTGACTTGTTAGACCTACGTGAACCTAGAGCTCTGATACCATGTTGTCACGACCCAAATTCCTACTCAGGTCGTGATGGCGCCTAAAACCGAATCCAGGCAAGCCAACACTAGTTACTAACGAAATTACTTAAACAAATGAGATGTTTAGACACTTACCCAGTTTTAAATTTAAGGAGTCCTTTACTAAAAGTGAGGAAATGAAGCAAGTTGATTTAAAATAACTCAAATTCATTTTCCAGCATAAACGGAATTAGCAATATACTAGCGAATCAACTACGGGTGCCAAGACCTAGTATCACAAGCCCACAGGCGACTAGTGGAATATACAAATAGACAAAATGAATGTACAACTGTCTGAAAGGGGGTAGAAAGAAATATCACAAAAATAATAGAAGCTCCATAGTGCTGCTGCAGAATGCCAGGAAGAGCAGCTCACCGTGTAGTCAAATCCCGGTGGTACTCTCAGCGACGAACACCCGAATGGTGACCAGGTGCAACAACCTCAGAACCTGTACAATTAAGTACAGAAGTGTAGCATGAGTACATATAAACAAATATGTACCCAGTGAGTATCCCGTCTAAACTCGAAGAAGTAGTGACGAGAGGTAGACGTGTTACTCACTAGGGTCGTCATCAATAATATGATTTAATGAATCTAAACAGTAATAACATTTATGGAAAGCAAGTAGACATGAAGCATCAGTATATAAAGATAACAATCTCCCTGCAAGGGCCAAGTAACAATATTTAACAAAAATCACAAGTTTCTTTCTCATAGAACAATTTAATTGGTAAGAATAATAATAAGACTCTCAATCAAGCACATAGCATATAATATAATGAGGCGTACGACCGAAGCGACACAGAAATTTAAAAGTGCACTGCCAAGGGTCGAGCGGCACGAACCATAGATGCATCTATTACCCCGCTCACGAATTATACATGCGACACGGGTGCTCGTAGACATACACATAATTATCAGGAAATTCAAGAATTTATCATGGATTATTCTTAAATTCAGGGATTTAAACACTTAAACTTACACATAGCTTCCAAAATTCTCATGTGTATTTTAAGGGTAATAAGCAACCAGGAACACAAGTAAGGATACAGGTAAGGCACATAGAGTCATGCTTGTGAAGTCCTAAATTTTACCCGACACAACTGAGTAGTAGCTACGCACGGACACTCGTCACTTTGCGTGTACGTAGCCCCCGCAAATAAAAACAAACTCAATCGTTTACATTTACCTATGGGGAAAATTCCCTCTTACAAGGTTGGAAAGGAGACTCACCTCGCGTAGAATCAACTTCCTGGTCAAGAACGCGCACAAAACTCCAAATCTTACACCCGAGGACTCGAAACTAGTCAAATGATATATAAATATTTCAATGCATGCTCAAGGTATGGAAATTCTCCTACTTATTTAGTAAATTCACTATTCTTGAAGAAATCCCAAAATACAACCCCCGAGCCCACATGCTCGGATTCCCACCCACCCATAGCCTAAGGGTCATTAATATATACTTTTTATATGATTTCATGGTACAAAAGTGGTGAAATTCCCTACAGTTCATCAACCCTAGGTTATCACTCTAACCCCTATGATTTCCACTATTTAGATGTTAATCTACCTAAATTTTGGTGTAATAATCTAACATTTTAGTAGAATTTACTTGCCTCTTAGTAGCTAGGTGGTGGAGAGTTCTTCCCAAGCTCTCAAGTCTTCAATGGAGGTGAAAAATGAAAGGAATGAAGAAAATCCCGTGTTTAAATGAAAATACACTGCCTGGACTACAGGGGTTCCGCACCTGCAGCTCGAGGACCGCACCTGCGGTCTCGCGCCTGCGAGCTGGGGCCCACACTTGCGGAGTTGGACAGGAAAGGCTGGGCCCCCACCTGCAGAGTTGGAGACCGCACCTGCGGTTCTGCTCCTGTGGAATTAAATCTGCACCTGCGGCATTCCTGCACCTGCGAGGCTGGGACCGCAGGAGCGGTCCCGCACCTGCGGCTGGGCAACCGCACCTGCGGTCACACTAGATCAGGTGCACCAGCTGCAATTTCAGCTGGTTTTGGGCCTCGTGTGGTGTCCGGGAGGCACCAAGGCACACCCGAGCCCCCTTCCAATTATACCAACAAGTCCTAAATCATAATACGGACTCGCTCGAGCGTTCAGAACACCCGAAACAATGCTAAATCTCAAAATCACCCCTAAAAACCCCTAGGATCAAACTTAAGAATTTTTAAGTTCTTGAATTCGGTTCCAATGCGCCAAACCGACCTATACTACTCGGAATGACACCAAATTTTGCAGGCAAGTCATGAATGACATAACGGAACTATTCCTTGTCTCGGAATTCCGTTCGGACCTCTATAACATAAAATCACGTTCCAAACCAAATTTCAAACTTAAGGAAACTCTATTTCGCTATCTAGCATCGAAACGCTTCCGGGTCATCACAAACCCATTCCGAACATACGTACAAGTCCGAAATCATCATACGAAGCTACTAGAATCGTCGAAACTCGATTTCGAGGTCATTTACTCAAAATGTTGACCGAAGTCAAACTTGGCTTTAAAAGCCAACCTTAAGGAACCAAGTGTTCCTATACTATTCCAAACACTTCAAAATCCCGAACCACCCGTCCCCGCAAGTCACAAATCACTATAAGCCGCTACAGAAAGTCTTATTTAAGGGAACGGGGTCCGAATACACAAAATGACCGATCGGGTCGTTATATTCTCCACCTCTTAAATAAACGTTCGTCCTCGAACGGGTCTAGAATGATACCTGCAGTGCTGAATAAGTGTGATAAAAACTCTCCGGCATGGCACTGAAATAAGGCCTCACTGGAGCACCACGGGGAGGTGGTGGAGGAGCTGAATATGGAGGCCTGCTAGGCTGGCCTCTGCTGAACTGACCCCTGCCCCTGCCTGGGTTGCCTCGGAAATCTCCAGAAAATCGAACTCTATTATCCGGTTGACCCTGCTCTCTGCCCCTCGATCGGTAACCCTCAATCCGGTGAGCTATCTCAACCACAAGATGATAAGGAGTACCTATCTCCACCTCTCTGGCCATGTTGGCTCTAATACCTATGTGCAACCTATATACGAATATCCTCACTCTCTCAACCTATGTAGGTAGAATCATGAGGCCATGACGGGACAACTCTGAAAACCTGGCCTCGTAATCTATCACTGTCATCTGCCCCTACTCCAGCTGCTCAAACTGATACTGCAGCTCTTCCCTCTCGGAGGGTGGAATATACCTGTCCAGGAATAGCTGAGTGAACTGCTCCCATGTGAGAGGAAGGGAACCTGCTTGCCTACCCAGGAGGAATGACTGCCACCATCTGCTGACCCTACCCTCTAGATGAAAAGTAGTCAAATCAACTCCGTGGGACTCCAAGATCCTCTTGTTGTGCAGCCTGTCCCTGCACCTATCAATAAAATCCTGGGCATCCTCGCCCCTCTCACCCCCAAAGACAGGAGGGTGCAACCGAGTCCATCTATCAAGTAACTTCTGCGGATCGCCGTCCGCGGCTGGTCTAAGCTCAGGTTATACTGCTGGTTGTGCTCCACCCGTGGGCAGAGTACCCGGAGTCTGATATACTGCCGCTGCATGACCTACGGCCTGGGTGGTAGGGGTCTGAACCCCCCTCCCGCCTGAGATGTAACACGATCCACTAAAAATAAACCAGCCTGAGTCATAGTATCCATGAACTGCATCATACGGCCCATGACCTCTTGGAAGCCTGGTGCAGTCATAAAACTCATCGGAGCTGGATCTGCTGGGGGCACCTCACCCTGCTCCTCAAGGATAGGATCCTCTGGGGATGCTAATGGAGTAACTCTGGGGCACCCCCGTCCCCTACCTCGGGTCAGTGCCCTCCCCCGGCCTCTGACACGGCCTCGGACTACGGGCGTCAGCCTACTTCACATCTTCATCTGAGGCTTGGAAACCTATGCCGGAGAATTTTTCAACGGCAGGTAGAGAGATTGGTTCAGTGATACCTTGCAAGGACACCCCAAGCCCCTTTCCGGGTCTGTATCCATGTCTAATCATGTCGGTAGCGACCATGATTGACGCATTTGATAGGCAGGTTTGTGGGCACAGAGCACCTTCTTCATGTTTGTCGGCAAGCACAATTTCAAACGCTTGATAGACAATATGCTCACTCCCCTCTCTGGCTTCAAGACAAGGGACCGAGGGGTCTCTGTAGATTAACTGCTCGTCCTCCCCGTGGACCACTATCTCCTGGTTTTCATATTCGAATTTGACCATTTGATGGAGGGTAGAGGGTACTGCTCCAACGGCATGAATCCATGGTCTTCCTAGCAATAATTTGTATGAGGTATCCATATCTAAGATTTGGAAGGTTATCATGAAGTCCACAGGGCCGATTGTCATGACTATGTCTATTTCGCCAATGGTGTCCCTTTTGATTCCATCGAAGTCACGGACACAGACATTATTCGGCATGATTCTCTCAGTGCTGATTCCCATTCCTTGTAGTGTGGATAAAGGGCAAATATCTACCCCAGAACCTCCATCAAGCATAACTCTCTTCACATAATATCCCCCACTTTTAATTGTCAAGTGTAAGGCTTTGTTGTGAGCGGCTCCCTCGGGAGGTAGATCATTTCGGCTAAAAGAAATTTTTTTTACTGCAAAGAAATGATTGGCCATTCTTTCTAATTGTTCGACTGAGGTCTCTGCCGGCACATACGCTTCATTCAGCGTTTTCAAGAGTATTTTCTGATGCTCGCTTGAGCCCATCAACAAAGATAAGAGTGATACTTGATAAGGAGATTTTCTAAGTTCTTCAATTGTGGTGTATTTAGTCATGTTCATCTTCTTAAAGAACTCTTCAGCCTCTTCGGCGGTGATAGGTCGTTTAAGAGGGAAGCATTTATGCTTATTTTTGGCCAGCTCTTTTAGATTGAGGTATTTTTTAAATGAGTTTTCTTTAATTGTTTCCCCTGTGATCTCTTTCCCTTTGTATATTACTACTGTCTTGTTGTAGTTCCAAGGGACGGCAGTAGTATTTTTTATGGGAGCTTGCGGCGAGCGGCTAATAACCACGGGCTCATTCAGCCTTGGTGAAATTATTTGCCCCCGCGCCACGTACGTCCCCTTTGGTACATACATTGTCGGGTCGTTTGTCATGGCTATGTTGAATTGTAGCCTTCTGGGCGGGCTCAACATACCTTGTTCCTTCTTGGGTGCCCTGGGGACGTAAAGAACGACGTCTTTAGAAGATCCTATCTTTGTCTTGGCTTCAGATTTCCCCGTAGCTTGAGGAACGAGATTACTCTTTTTTATTTCCTTGGTTGGCTTGGGTTCCGCCTTAGGCTTTTTCTCTACATCTGCGATGGCAATGATAGCCTTCAAAGCTGGATCAAAATCTTGGTCCTCGGAGATCATGCCGATAATAGGCCCATTGTTATGGGTGGGCAATGGATTGTTAGTCACATTGGGAGCTTATTCATCCCTTAACACTACCTTCTTTTGCTCTATAAGATTTTCCACAGCCCGCTTGAGACTCCAGCAATCCTCCGTGTCGTGTCCCTCTGCTCTGGAATGGTAGGCACAATTGGTTATGGGTTTGTATGACACTGATGCTGGGTTTTGTCTGGTCGGAGGTACAGTCTGCAGAAGCCCTATCTAGACAAACGGGGGTAAGCATTGTACGGGTAGTTATTTTGAGAAGGGCGTGGATTGTATGGAGCTAGGGGAGGATGGTTATTTCTTGGGGGTGGAGCTCTGTTCTGGTTTGTTGTTGCGACCTGAGATGCGGCTGAGCATTCATCACCGCGTAGGGAAAAGGGGACGTAGTATAAGCTGCATTTTGGTGGGGATAGTAGTGTTGGGAAGTTTTAGGGAATGGACCTTAGTATTTCCGAGAACCCCTGACGTCGGAAACCATCATGGCCCCTTCTTCTTTCTTCTTTCTGTTGGCTGCACTCCCAGATCCGTTTTGGATGGCCTGGGAAGTTGCTCTTATGGTCGATTGGCTCAGGATACGACCGGTCTTTAAACCATTCTCAACCATTTCTCCAATTTTGATTTCTTCTGCAAATGGTTTTCCCATGGCGGACATCATATTTTGAAAATAATCCACTTCTTGTTCTTGTAGAAAAACACTGACCATTTCGACCTCATCCATCGGAGGTTTGACCCTGGACACCTGCTCGCGCCACTTAATAGCGTACTCTCTGAAACTTTCCGAGGGCTTATTTTTAGGTTGGATAGAGAGTTTCTATCGGGAGCGATATCCACGTTGTATTGGAATTGTCGAACAAAGTTCCAGGCTAGGTCATCCCACACGTGCCAGTGGGATATATCCTGTTCCATGTACCATTCTGATGCAATCCCTATTAAGCACTCTCCGAAATATGCCATGAGAAGTTCCTCTTTCCCACCTTCTCCTTGGAGTTGGTTGCAATACCTTTTCAGATGAGCTATGGGGTCCCCATGTCCGTCATATTTTTCAAACTTGGAGGTTTTAAACCCGAGAGTCAAGTGGACGTGCGGGAACATGCACAAATCGGCATAGGAGATGCTTTTCTGCCCGCTCAGCCCCTGTATGTTCTTGAGGCTCTGCTTGATACTCTTCATTTTCTGAGCCATTTCTTCGTGCTCGGGGCTTTTCTTATCACGTCCCAAAGTAACTTCATACTGAGGTGTTTTGGGGTATGAATCAGGAGTGACATGAGTGGCGCCCAGAAATGATGGCGTTTGGAATGTAAACGTCGGCGGCTCAAAGCTGGGCCCGGTGATATTTTGTAGAGCCATGGCAGAGCTCGGTGGTGTGGTGAAGATGTTGGATGATGCACCAGAAAACAAGACCTGGGGGCGAACCTCAGAAGGCCTTCCGGCAAAGTGAGCCGACATAGTTGGGTATCCTAGTGGCGTGTCCGGGTAACTTATTAGGATGTTAGAAGTTCCGCCTGTACTGGGGATTATCTTGGGGAAACCCGGGATGGAACTGGGCGGTTCCCTACCATTGGACCATGCGTCCCACATTTCTAGCATGCGGTAACGCAGGATCCTATTCTCTTCAGATGTGGCTGACTCAGACGTTGGGATGACTGGATTTGGGTCCTCCATAGAAGATTTGACGATTGATAAGTGGCTTTCGGATGTCATTTCTATGTTTCCCTTTGATCTAGTGAAGTAGGAATGGGGAGCCAGGTTACCGCAAAAACCAACCACCCTAGAAAAACACCTTTTAAGAGTGAACCAACAAAACGTTAGGTCGAAACATTTTATCACATAGGGAAATCACACGTTTGGGGTATGCAATGCACCTAGGTAATTAGACGCTTTCTATATGTTTTGCAACGGTTGTGTGTCTCATACCGGCTTTTTTTCTCGGATTTGAACTTTCCCTCATTTTTTATCCTATTTTCATCCTTTTGTCTTTCTCTATCACTCTTTTCTTTCTTTCATTGTATTATTTTTTGCTCTTTTATTTCTCACTCACTTTCTTTTCTTAAGATTATGATTGAATCCTATGTGGATTGCCTACGTATCACGGCGCCGCGTGAATCAGATCATTACGTAGTTCAAGGGATAAATCTGAAGGAAGGAAATAAACATTTTTTGAGACTTTCATTCATTAGACAAAATACTTTCAACTTCATATGAAACTTCAGTACACTTCTTTTGAAATTTTAAAAACTACAAAAGGCTTAAGTCATGTTTTCTTGGAAATGCAAAAACTACAATGGAGTAAGACAGAACTACAGCAGGAAAATAAAATACAGACTCGAAAAATATCAAAAATACATTAGTGCTTCCATTGCTTCAGGGACCGTGGGGCATCATTCGGCCTTGCCACGGGCCTGCGTGCTATATCTTGTTGGAGGCGGTAGAGGTCGTCCATTATCTTGTGGACGAAGATCATAACCGCTGAGAAGAAGGTGGTCCGTGTCATATCTTCGCATTTCTGGCATTTGGTGACAATGTAATCAGCTATCTCCCAGACACTTTGCCTGATGATACCTTTTTCCTGAAGTAGACGCCCGATCTGCTGAGATCTTGCCTCTAAATCCTGGGCGTCTTTTTAAGTCTGCTCTTGCCACTGTCATAATTCTTCTTTTAACTGGGTTATCATGTCATAACATTGTTCTCTTTCTGCCTTAAACCTTTGTGCTTGTTTGGCCATCTTATTTTCAAAGGTGGCCATTCTTTCTTTCTAACCCAGAACCTCTTGGTCATGCTTTCTCTTCAATTTGTGCACGAATTCTGCCCTTTCTTCTGCATTCTTTGCCAACTTTGCTCGAGCTCGGGTCAAATCTTCCTCGGCTTTGTCCAAGTCGTCCCCATAGCTACACAATCTTTTCCTGAGGCTGGTGACAAGTCTTTCGTCGGCTCTACTTCTTTCGGGGTTTTCAATGGCTATCCTCATTTTATGGATTTGAGCTCTAAGGGCTTCATTTTCTTTGTTCATCCTGTTTCTTTCCCCTTCGACTGCAGCAATTTGTAAAGTGTTTTCAAATTTGATCTCCCTGATCTAGGCCTCAAGTTTACTTATTGTAGCCCGGTAATTGTTTTCCTTTTGTAACCAACCCCAGTGTTCTTGTGTCTGCTCAGTAAAATGTTGCACATGAGGTCTTTTCTTAGGTCGCTCCGGTTCTTGGTGCTCTCGGCCTCTTCTACCATACCAAGAAACATAGGCTGGCTCTACTTCCCCTTGAGATAGGTTTCTTACCCGAGTCTGAGGCTCTAAGAATCTGCACTGGTTCCAAATCTGATGGACCCTGTTTTCTGGAAATGTAGCTCTCGGACACAACTCAATGGCTTGTTGTCTTAGGTCTTCATCATGTGGAATGCCTTTTTGTCTATCCAATTGCCGTAAGACCCGATGTGGGTCATATGGCTGGATACTCCGCAGACCCATTAACAAAAGATAACACACTTCAGCGGACATATTGAGAACCTCGCCGACAGGGAGCCATCCTAAAGTCCACTCGATTCGGTCAGCGGTCAATGAACTCAGATGTGAATGCCAGGCTTCTGTTCCCTCAGGAAATTTGTGGCCTTCTACCCGAGTACTGTGTTCTTCGATACAATTCATACCGGTTAAACCGTAGTTCATGTAGCCTGGGCGGCGACAAAGGTGCTCGATCATCCAAATCTGTAGGAGCAGATTGCAACCTTCAAATAACTTTCCTCCTGATTAGCAAATGGCCAGAGCACGGTAAATCTCGGCTAAGATCATTTGTATAAGGGTGCCATTGCTCTTCTTCATCATGAAATCCGCCATCCCTACTAATCTGATATCTATAAGTCTGTCACCTCTGGGGAAGATTAAGGTTCCCAGGAATGCTACCACGAAAGCCAACCCCCGGTGGGCTTCCCATTTAGCCTGATTCTTGTGGTGAGTTAGACCAGTATTTTCAGCTTCATAGCCCCGAGGATCTCCATAACGTTTGTACAAGAAATAGAAAGTGCAGAACCCTTCCGCTAGGTGTGAGTCTAGAGTTTCCCGACTGATGTTCAAAAGATCCAAGAACTTATGTGGAGTTACCGCCCTGGGTTCCACCGGATACCGACTTCTAAGATTGTCACCGAGACCAGCATACCCCGTTATTTCCTCTAGCGTGGGCGTCAACTCAAAGTCTGAAAAGTGGAACACGTTGTGGGCGGGGTCCCAAAATGATACTAAAGCGTCAACGATATCCAACCTCGGCTTGATTTTTAGAAGGCCAGTAATTCCGCCCAGAGCTTTTACGGCAGACTTTCTACTAACTTCTCCCAGGTCGCTCCACCACATATGAAGTCCCACGGGAATTTCCTCGACAGCCCTAAAAGGAGTGTTTTCAACTGTATTCATCCTGCACATTTGTTTAAATGTTTTGATTAAGAAAACAAAGCCATACAAAGTTTTGACTGAATGCGAAAAAGTGTTATTTTTGCAAAAGTTTTGTTATAAAGAAAAATGGAACGTCCTTGCGAATACGGCCCCTCAATACTTCGGGTAGGAAGCTTTTAGGGCTGTGCTCGCTAAGTGGGACAAAAATTTCGAAAAGACTATAAGTGGCTTTTTTTTTTTGCAAAAATAGCCTCGCGGCGTCCCGTTGGGACAATTGGCTATTTAGGCAAGAACAGCATCACCTAATTTTGCGACCGTATTTTCTATTTTGGTTTTCTTTTTAAAAATAAGGTTGGACCCGACGAGGGTTGCCTACGTATCTCACATCCGGTGAGAATCAAATAATGCGCAGTTCGGGAAATCTCGACATAATTTTGAAAAGTAGGCACCAACTTACTTTATTTCGAAATACTATTTTCAGAAATTTTGGCAAAGTTTCGGGATGATCTCGAATATCGGGATTTTTTTCAAAAATCAGCTAAATCTCCTATTATATTCCTCTCTTGGTTTTTCTGTTATCTCTTTTTTTTCTTTTCTTTTCTTTTTTTTAGCCGTCAACAAACGAACCATAACAAAATATTGTACACATAGCAAGTAGGATGCATCAGGATAGTCTTTCATTTTGGGTTCACCTGTCCTAGACAGACCCAACCCCTGTGTTGAGTCCCCTAAGTCAAATGCACGTGATGCAAATAAACGTTCCTACTAGGGATATGGCATGAGGCTATGTCATACTAGGTTTATACCCTGGGGTTTTGTTCTAGACAAGGCTTACCCGAGCTGAGGTCGGGGCAGCGTACCGGGAATACAAAAGCTTCACCGGCTTTGCAACTTGTCCGTACCTCGTTCTAATATTTGGATGACTCTAACAGAAAAGAAGTCACACGAAGTGCACACTTCCCAGATGATTTAGAAGACTCAGAGAGAAGAAGGGTTTCGGCACAGTTTTATACGCAGTTCAAATAATATTAATGCGGTGAATGCGGCAATTAGCACATCAGGTTTAAACACGTAAAATCAGATAATTAAAGCCAAATTATAATAGTTATACAAGCTCGAATTCTTGAACCCTAAACCAGAGATTCTGGGTTCGTTCCCCAGCAGAGTCGCCAGAGCTGTCACACCTCCTTTTTCACTACCATGTATTGATGAACGGTAATAAGGGAGTTTTTCCACTTTAAGTGACATTATTCGGATTTGGGATTTATTTATTATTTCAGAGTCGCCACCCATATTTTTGACGATGTTCCGGGACACCGTTTTATTGAAATCCCAAACTGAGGAAATTTAGACTCTGTTTTAAGTTGTTTGCGACCAGAAATCCGAGTAAGGAATTATGTTAACCTAGGAGAAGGTGTTAGGCATTCCCGAGTTCTGTGGATCTAGCACTGTTGCTTAAACTATCATTTTTTGGCCTAAATTATCCGATTATTTACGTGTTTTAGCCTATTGCATATTTTAAACTCTTTGAAATGTAGCTGTTTTTGATAAGTATGAAATTATCTTGAAAACAAGTCACGAGAACGTGCACTTGTTATGCTTTTGGACATGTTACGATTACGCCACATGAAATACTCCCGCACTTGCAACACGTGATTTTAATATAGTTTGAAGTTGAAGTCGGGGACATGAGTTGCCGCATCCGAGTGTAGATTACGTAGTTAAGACTAGGGTCGTGGCGGTTTTAGAATGCCTGTTTTGAGGTGATATTCAATTATTCTTCACATTGTCTATTTTTTGAAAGAGCGTTTTGGTTTTAAGGTTAATTAGGATGTTTTATGGATTTATCTTTAAACAAGTCACGATGACGTGCACTTGTTGTTTTGAGCACACGGCAAACACGTCGCATGAAATGCACCCGTGGTTTCTACATGCATTTTAATAGTTGTTTGGAGTCAAGGATCGGGGGCATGAGTTGCAACTCCCGAGTGTAGTTTAAGGTAATTTTGAGGTAATGATCGATTTTTGTCAAATTTCAAACTAAAGGTATTCATTCTACTTAAGGATTGCCTAAAATGGTGTTCAATAGCCTAAAGATAACATGTTTTGGGCTATGGCCATATTTTAGCCCCAAATTATTTAACCCTTTTGGCCAATCCTATTTATGACTAATTGGGAAAGAAAAGAAGTTATAGAACTCAAATAGAGGTGTGCTAGCAATGACAGATTTGTAAAGAAATCTTAAAAAAACCAGAGTCACTGATTGAAAATTACTCCCGCATTTAAGGAAAACGAATAAGCACTTTCAGATATTTTTAAGACATTTAACCAAACAATTTTGCTCAATTTTGGATATATACGATTTAACTCATAAGTTACACATATGTGTCTACTGTTACAGATTCATTTAAGGGATCACCTTCTGAATTTGATGGAAATGTGGATCTATTTTCAAAGTTCATTAGGGGGCAAAACAATCAGTTCTTTAGGTAAATCACAGCTCCCCTTTTTTTTTCCAGAAAGTTTAACGAGATACGAGATGATCTAGGAATAGCCTACTAAATTCAATTATATTGGTGAGTGAATTTGATTAAACATCTGTTTCTGTTTTCGAACTCCTGTTAGAACAAAACGGGTTTTTATAGATTTAAAAAAAATTGCCTTAAAATTCAGTTTGAATGTCATACATTAAAGGCAAAAAAAATGAATATGTACAGTCCAGTCCCTTAAATTACAGGATTCAAAAGTGCATAAATAAACGAATTACAGTTTCTAAAGTGAAGATACAACTGCTAAAAAAATGTTTCATGACTATTCAATGCAACATAACAATAGGACTACTAATTAGCTGCTCCATTTCCAGATCCTTTGCATTATACATCCGCAGCTTTTCATTCACAATCCTTTATTATCTCGACAATAGACATGCTATGTACCTTTTAGAACAAATCTGACCATTATAGGGGTCAGATTTCGGTTCTAATGGTGTCAAATTGCAACGAAGTCCTGTTATGCATTGGGTTGGACTGAATCTGACCATGGGAAGGGGGTTAGATTCAAGTCCGATGATGCTACTTCGTTTTTATAGTCATACCTATTCCTACTAGTATTCATTCAAATGTTTTGACCACTATTAGCACTTTGAGGAGTAAATCCGACCATTTTGCGGACTCGGATTCCTTTCCTTAAGGCTTTTCTTAATTACAAATTTTATATCCTTTGAAAGGATAATTTCAGCAAGCTAGATTATTGCTTATGCACTGTCATGGGGTGAGTTTAACTATCAACAAGTCAAACGCATCTACCCTAATGCTAATACTAACATGATTCTAAACTATATAGAAACTTTTATTATTTAGGCATTTTTTAGAGGATGAATCTAACCATTCAAAGGTTCATATTCCTCAACTCTAATGCCCTTCTTAACTAATCGCTTTATACCCTTTTGAAGGGTAAACTTTAACCATCTATACTACTGTTTGCGTACTATTACGGGGTGAATTTTACCATTGAAAGGTCAAATTCATCTACCCTAGTGCGATCTATCTTTCTAACAAACAAAGAAGCTAAAACAAACATGGAGTCTAACTACCAAATCTATTATTGCATTTATGAATCAATATACTCAAAGAAACAGTCATACTAACTTCAAGAACATCAGGTTTTCATATCTGATTATATAAACAAAAGGGAAAAGAGAATTCAGCTATGAGAGAAAAGATGTAGGCAAAGAGATGAATAGCAAAACTCAGAATCAAACAAGAGTCATTTTTGACATAATCTCGAAACAAACAAGAGTCAAACATTACAGTATTAAACTAACAACCGATTAGAATCCAAACAACTTCATTTAAGGTGCGATGTTACATACCTTTTCGAAGAAAATGTTCACAAAGACTCCTGACCAAATAAAGGTCAGGAAAAGGAAAACGCCAGTAAGGAGAAACAGGATTTAGCAACAAATAGCAAACCCCAGCAAACCAAAGACAGCCTTAAACCAGAAGATAACCCCGAGATTTGAAAATGCTTTAAATCTTCAAGAATCAGAACAAACAAGGAAGATGAAAGCTCAGAAACAATCAATCTACTGAGGAATTTTCTTCAAAAGAGATCAGATTTTTTTTTCTTTCTTTGTTTTCTAATATTCAGTATTCAAAATAATTTTTTAAGCTGCAGAGAGAATTTTCAGAGTGTAAAGAACCTTTTAGACTAAGGGGAGAGGGTCTATTTATAGGTATTTGGGAATGGGATATTCCTTGGAATATTCCCTATCCAAAAGCTGAAATTAGTACCAAAATAGTACATAGGGCAGCTGTCAACCTTATCTTTGGGACAGCTGCCCCTATTCTAGAACTTTCTTACCCATTAAAAGACTTTTTTACCCTTTAAATCTGATTTCCTATTATACATTACCTGATGTACCCTTTGAAGTCCCTATATTTGCCATTAGGTAACCAGGGTTACTTACTTGGGTTTAGTTTAGTTAATTAACTCTAGTTAGCTTACTATTGTTAAATACTAGTTATGTTTAAGTATACTTAAATTGACTAACTAAAGGTTAATTGATTAAATGTTTAGAGTTAGCTTCATGCTAATTACCTATGTTTAAGTTAATTAATTAAAGTAGGTCAATCAATTTAATTCTTTAACTTAAGCTAACTGATTTAGTTAAGTTAATTCAATTTGATTACCTAAAATCAGATATTTAGCCAATTATTAAGCCTAGGTTTAAATTAATTAATTGATCAGTTAATTAGGCTTAATTAAGGTTAGTCAACTCATTTTTCTTGACTTAGGTTAAATAATTTATTTAGTTAATAAAACCTAAATTAATTATCCTAAACAGATTTTTTTAGTTAATTGCTTAAAGGCTACCTAAGTTAGTTTCCAGGTTGAAGGAGTTGAAATTATTTGAATGTGAGACTAAGTTAATTAAGGGTGAATAATTGCTTGATTATTTTACTCAGATTGACCAATATTTGAATTAAAATCAGTAGTTAGTTAAATTAATTTATTTAAACAATTTCATTAGGCTTATCTATCATTTAGAGTTGATTATCTTAATTGACTAATTAGTTTCAAACTTACACTGATTTTTAACCTATTTGATCTTAGGTGAATCATTTTAGGAATTAGGCTAGATAGTAACCAATTAATTAGTAGCCAAACTTTGTTGTTTTTAACAAGGGTTAAATAATTAATCTCAGATTGATTAACTACTTTAGATTAGTTAGATTGAAACTCCTTAGACTTGGGTTAATTGATCTTATGATTTACCTTTCCTAATTAGCTAATCTTAACTAGGATTTAGGACTTAGCTAGTTATTACAAAATCTCCTTTTTTGAAGGTTATCATTTAAATCAGATTAACTTTGCGTTTAGGATTTAAGCTAAGTTAATTCACGACCATTTACCGATTTAGAATTAACTAGTTTCCTAACTAATTGTCAATTAATCCTAAAAGGGCTAACAGTCTTTAGACATGAAACAATTAATATTCAAAAATAAATCCTAAATAAATTTTCACTTAATAACAGAACTATTGATAATCAAAATTAGAGGCAGAATCAATTTAAAGTCTACAGATGCATATTTAGACTAGCATCCAAAAAGTCAGTCATGGAGAACTCACACAAAATCATAGACTAATTCAAATGAAATCCTAAATTCCTATATGATTATACTACGATTAACACTAAACCCTAACTAGTACTGGACAGAGACAACTAAAAATGGCTACGGTTCAAGGCCAAGAACATACATGGAAGCATATTGATTCAGCAGAATTAATAGAGTGAATAAAAAAATCAGAGAAAACAGTCGCATATTATCATGTATGAAAGAAGCGATATACGAGGATTTTAATAAAAAGGAAAAAAAGAGGAAGACAGAAAAAAGCCACAAAGGGAAAGGGGGTACCAGTGGGGGTGGTTTGACGGATTCCGACGACTTTGCCAAAATTTAGTCGGACTCCGGTGGGTTTGAAAATGATTCAAACCCACATAAATCAATATCCCTCGTTGAGAGCTATCAATTCGTGTAGGTTAGAGCCATTAAAAGTCTTCAAATCAACTCGTAGGAGAGGGCTAGGGTTTCGATTTTTTCAGATTTGAAATTGGAGGAGATTGAATGGGTTTTTGGGGAAATGGATAGTGGGATGTGATTGAGGGAGTCAAGGAGATCACATGGTAGAAATTTGAGGTTGATTGGTGGAGCTCAGCCGCCGGTGGCGATTTCTGGCCGGCAGAGCTAGGGCGGCAGATGGCGGGGTTACGGTGGGAGACGTCAGATCTCTAAAGGGGGATGAGAGACGATGAGAGAGACGAAGGGATGGGGGTTAGACTTTGAGTTAATTGGGGTAGGGGTCTTGGAACAGTTAAATACTACAGGGGTGTGGGGTTCCCAGCCGTTGGATCTATCTCGATCAACGGCTAGGATTTGTCACTTATACTAAACGGGGTCATTTTGGGATCTAGGGGGCAGGCCGGGTAAGCCTTGGGGTGGGCAGGTGGGGTGGTGTAAGGATCATGTTTGTGCTTGGTTTATTTTGGCCCAATCTGGTTTTTAAGCTTGATTTCCCATTAATTAAATAATTTCAACTAAGTTTAAACTTTAGAAAAATGTAGTAATTAATTTTAACTTAATTTTGTTTAAATACAAATTAATTAATAATTTAATTAAGGGTAAAACAATTAAATTATTACTTTAATCATTTAAAGGACAAATTTCACAATTTTGTTTAAAAAGAATAATTAAATTGACATTAACATACTTTATGCCAAACAATTATATTTATTTAAATGATAACTAAGGTTATGTGCTCAACCACGCCACTCTAAATTATTTACGGATTTAAATGATAAATTCTGACTACATAATGTAAAATGAATTCACAAATAGCATCAAAAATTCAATAAAACCCATAAAACTAATTAATGTACTGAGAGTTTTGTAGGATTATACGATAGGCAAAAATCACGTGCTCACAACTACTTTTTAAAAGCCTTATGTAAGTACTTATACAAAAGCACTCTGTTTGAAATCACTACCTGAAAACTTCAAACTACAATGCTAAATCTATTAATTAGCCAGCAAATTGATCCGCAAAGAATCAAATGTATGTGTATGGTACAGTAACCTTTAAAAGAATTTCCAGTGTTGTGAATTCACAGTACTAACTTTAAGTAAAGTTAAATTGTTTAACTCACAGTGTTGTGAATAATTGTTTTATTTTAGCATAAATTCAATTTTATGGACAACATTTAGGATTTTACTCAAGATTTTAGGATCACACAATCTTATACTATCTCTATTTGTATATATGACAGATGAAAGGTTAAACAGTGTTTCCCATTCAAGGGAAAGCTTACCTATTACTCAAGATAGCAACACCAACACCAACACCATTGATACTCAAGATTCTAAGAAAAGAAAAGCCATGCAACCTAGATCCGAGGTTTGGAATCATTTTGATAAAGTTGAGGTAAATGGGTTGGTAAAGCAAAGTGTAGATATTGTAAGCAAGTCTTAGCTTTTTAATCATATAAGAATGGAACAAGCGGATTGAAATCTCTTTTGAATAGATGCAAAGAATACACACCTAACATTGATAAAGATAAAAGTCAAACAAAGATAAATTTTCAATCTTGCCAAAGTGATGAAGGATCACTTTCGAAATTTGATCAAGAAGTGGTTAGGAGGGCCTTAAGGATCATAATTGTTTATTTGTCATTGTCATTGACATATTTGGTCGAATTATCTTTAGATATGGACAATAATGGAAACACTACTAGCATTTCTTGATGTATAGTTACAACTTGCAACTTGAGTGGTAAGTTTAATACACTATTTGTTTGGTGATATACTTTTATAGTTTTATTTTAACATATGATTTATATATTGTTTAGGTTCAAGTGAAATCATGCCCCGTGCTCGGTTGGCCATTTTCAGAGAAAAGATTTGCAGCCATTTTCAGAGAAAAGATTTGCAGTGTTTTGTTATATTCTACTCCATTTTAGTGCTCCAAATTAGCAATTTAGCATACTGTTAAGTGGACTGTAATTTGGACTGTAACTGGTATTTGTAACAGAACAGATGGACTGTAATTTGTAACTGGTATTTGTAATAAAACAGTTAGTATTTTTGTTGGCATACTGATATTTTTGTTGTTAAGCTTCCTTAGAGCATACTGTAAGGAAGCTTGATATTGTGTTTTGAGTACAGGGGTTGAAGGTATATCTGAGGAATACCATGTTGTTTATTAGGTTGTTTGTGGAGTAGCTTTATAAGTCTACTACAAGATGAGAATTGAGAAGAATAGTGTTGATACCCAATTTTTCCTCAAATTGTTTTTAAACTTGCATATAAGCTTTCAAAATTACTCTTTGTAATAATGAGTATTTTTACCTATTTTCCTGCTTATTTTTAATATTTTCATATCTAAATCATTCATAAACTATGCTATAAATAATTTCAAAATACTTCATAGCTCAGCTGTTATTTATAATCATTTTCTATCCATTAAAATCCAATTATTTCACAAATTAGTCAATTGGGTTTTATTTAATTTCAATTACAATAATTTTGCAGTTATGGCCCAATTGGACATTTTGTATCATTTTAATTCGGAACTTATACATTTATTACTCTTAAAATTAGTTAATTACTATAATTTACCTATTTAAACTTAATTTTATCTTTTAATATTTTAATTAATTAATTACCTATTTTTATTGGGTATTTAACATCTAGCCTGTTTTTATTTAAATATTAGTCACATTTCAACCCCATCTCTAAACCCAATTACCCAACCCATCAGATCCTAAAACGACCCAGCCCAATCTTAAAATCTACCCGGCCCAAACCCCACTCAATCTGAGCCATTGATCACGTGAGATCAACGGCCCAGATGTGTTCTTTCCTTAATTAACTCAAATGACCCCCCCCCCCCAGACCCTCATTCTTCACGACTCACTCTCTCTCTATCTCTCTATATCTCTGTGACGCTCTAGTTTTCTCTAGAAGTCTCACTGACTTCTCCTTCTACGATGAGTTCCATCCACCCTCTCCAGTTGGTTTCTCACCGGAAACCTTGGTCTTCATTATCTCATGGTCATCCACACCCCTTGTGCCGGTCCAGTGATACTTTGGGGCTCTCAGGCGAACCTGGAGCGGTCCAACTCATCTCCCATGGTCCCTTGCCACCTTTCCGGCCTCCCTGGCCGTCTGAGTAATGGTCTACAACCGCTCCGGCTTAAGCCGGTGCCATATCTGAGGTTCTTCTTCTTCTCTGGGTTCCACGAAACCCTAACCCCTTGCATTTCAATTTCTTTTAAGATCTACACTAGATCCACAATATTATGAATTTTTTCTACGTTTTCTCGGAAAGAACCCATCTTTAAACGATTTTCAATTTCAAAATTTGGGTTTCTTAACCCCTTTTCAAAAGCGATTTTTACTTCCAGTTTTAGTGATTTCTACTGTATTTTCAACTATTCTCTTATGTTTCCTTGCTGTCTGAGTTATTATGCTAAAAACCCTAATTCTTTTAGCCCGTTGCTTGTGTATGCTTGTTTCTTGTGAAGCTATTCATGTATTCTCTGGCTCTCGTGTTAGGGGACTTGATCATATACTGTTCTGTGATTCCTTGCTTAGTGTTCCCTAATTTTTGTGCTATTTTATTGATTATCAAGTCTGATATTGGTTAATGACTATTTGCCTGATACTCACTACTGACTCTGTGCATCTCTTTGCATAGCTGTGATATTTTCCTCGAACCTGTGACGTTGTATGTTTTGTACTAAATTTTAAAATGTTTCCTTACTTATGTGATGCTTTCCTTGATTATACTGGATACCCTGTGATTGTGATTGCATTCGAGATTCCCTTGACTGATTTTTAGAATTAATACCATACTTTTCCTTATGAATATACTATTAGTTTTACTTTCCTTAATTATGTACTATGTATTTGGCCTTCATTGTATGCTACATAAATTTACTACCCCTATTATAATAAATCAGTCTTATAATTGATTCATTTTCCTTATTTAACCATGATTGCACCGTTTGAACTTGACTCCCTAATTAAAGGAGTCCAATGTCTTTAATTGATACTAATTGGTTATTGTTTCCATAATTATGTACTTTTTACTTTATTTTCCTCACTCGTTTTCAACATTATATATACTCTGTCCTCTTTTTGCATAACACACACGAACACACTGATACACGACTGACACGGGGAACACCGAATATCACATACACACATTGTTCTGAGTTCTCTTTGCTTTCATATACATTCTCTCATGCTTCTCGACTACTCAGTCGGCTGAAAGACAAGACTAAGTAATCACCATTGCTCTCTTGCATCTGCATACTATTGTCCTGCTGCTCTCTCTTGTTCTGCATACTACTGTCTCGCTGCTCTACTTCTTTGCACCTTGTTGTTCTATTCTCCAGACTGGTATGTTCCCAATTTAAGGTTACAATATCCAAAGCAACATGTTTCAGTTCTTGTTAAGATTCTTGTTATTCCTTTTATGCTTCTACTTATGGTTCTACTGTCTACCATGTAACTAGTATGTCTCTATCATTTCCCTCTCCCTTTTAGTCTAATATGTCTCCTGCATTCCCTTGTGTGATCCAATATGACTCTGTTTCACGCCTATGAAGCTAGCATGTCTGTTTTGCCTATGTGATTATTTTGCTCTTATCTCAGTATGACCAACGTTTTCTTACATGTCTCTATCCTCTGCCTAACTTCTAATGCTACAAGCATGTGCCCCTCCACATAATACCTAAGTGTTATATGATTCTAATTCTAGACCCAATATGTGACTCTGTTTGACACATAATGCTGTTGGATTCTTGGCATGAATGCTCTGTGATAACTATGTTGGATTGTTTGAAAACCTGTAACTCTATTCTGAAGACTAATTGTGTATAAGTATGCTTCTACCATGTGGTCTATCTGTCCCCATTTCCCTATCCCTGCTTGTGTTTGCTTCCTGAACTCTGCATATCTTATAAGTTGTGATTGTCCTGCTTCTCTCCTTTTCAAACTAGTTTTCATAAAATATTGCTCTCTGAAACTATTTTCAAACAGTTATTTCAAAGCTACTTTTCAAACTCAACTCCTTTGAATTACAAACACATCTCGCTACTCTTAGACTTTAGGTTCAGCCCCCTTCGTGTGAGCACTGCCTTGGGGACCCCTTAGTACCCATTGAACTCTGACACAGAAGGCTGGCATTTCACACTGCACTTACTCATTCCTGGCTAGCGAACTTGGGTGTGAGCACTGCCTAGGATCCCCTGAGATCCTTAGGAACTCTGACACACCTAGGTTACAATAGGTCTTGGCATATGGCATGTTGGATCTGGTACTTGGGCCTACTGTTAGGCTCTCTATAGTGTAACTTCTTAATTTTCTTATTCCGTTGTGTAATTTATGCAACAATGGTCTGTAATAATTTGTAAACGAATAATTGGGGTTGGATAGTGGATATGGGAGGGGGTTATGCATGTTTAGTATAGTAACTGGTAAAAATCATGACTATAGGATTTATTTCCCTATGTGTGCAATAGTATCCTGCTTAGGACATGCATATCATGCAATAGAAATCATGTGCAGGTTCTTTATTTCAGCATGTCTATTATGTCCATGTCATTTTATAAACCATGTTCACAATTAATAACTACAACAAATGATACAATATACGACTACTTCATTCCATAAGCATTACATTTAGAAACCATGTCCTTAGGTATCCTTGTGTGCATTAGACATCATGTTCTTTAGGTCCTTACCTATCAGCATGTTTATGTCAAGTTATATTTTTGCTGAACACCTAATTAGCATGTGTCTAATCTGATAAATATCACTAAAATATGGTTAAGTGGTTTAAAACATCTCTGCAAATATGTACCTCTAAAATCAGAATAAACTATGCATGTTCACCCCTTTTAAATAAATAGGCAATGTATACGAACGCCTAGGCAAACTTTAGGCCTAATACATTATTAAAACCAAAACCTTATCGTGGTTCACTTAGCTGGTATTAGAACCAAGCAGTCCCTTGTTTTGAAATCTTTAAACTCTGATGCTTTTCATTCCTGTTTTATCTCCTTCTAAAATTCACCCTATTTTCTAAAATATTCCTACCCCGCTGTTTTTCAAATACTAATTCTGGAAATAACTAAGTTATTAGATTGCTGCTCTGTGTGTTACTGGATTTCAGAGTCAGTTCACTCTTTTCCAAAAGTCATTCGGTTTGAACCCTTGCCTTATTTTCTGAAATAGTTTACTCATTCTCCTTTTATTAATGTTTTACTAAACTACTGATTTCTACTCCGCTCTGAACCGCTAGATCTTTTAAAAGTTAATGGCCCTTTGTGAATCACTCTTTCATTTTTACTTTACTGATTTTCTGAAGTTCTTCATCTGCTTTTTCTGAAAACTTCATCTAAAATGCTGTGCACTTTTAAATCCTGCTACTATCTTTGGATTACTGGACCTTTTAAATTCAATCACTCTTCTTTAACCTACTCTGTTTTAATCGGATTTCCTGCTTTATTACTAAGTTTCCAAGGAATCAGTCGCTTAACAAAACTACTGAAACCTACTGATTTTCAACTCCAAACTCCTGTTTTAAATCCTGACTTTGAGACCTTGATTGTGTTTGGGACGTGCTATTTACGTGTTTACTTCGGAGGGATCTGTGAGCCATTATTTGCCCTTATGTGTTCCCATATTTGTGGTCCTATTTGTTGTTTTACATGTCGCTTAGAATTTTATCCCTTTAAACTTAGGGGTTCAGCCTAATACTCACCTTGTAGGATTAGTAGTCTTAAATACCCTCCAGGACTTATAAAATGGGACGGGTAATAGCACGCAATAAGCTTCGTGACCGACACACGCGTTTTAAATACCTTAACGGGGCGGGAAAGGTAGAATACGGATATGATGACATGTGCGCTAATACCACGTGTAGCCGCCTATTCGAGGTGTGACATACCGGGTATTGCATTGATGTGATCCGTATTACTTTAAACCTTGGATAATTTCTTTGAATATTTTGTAATGTTTTCAGAACTTTTAATAAATTATGCCTTGTTTGAAATCCCCTCTTATATGAACCTTACTTGCTACTTGTTAACCGTCCAAATTCACAAAACTTCTTGGCTGGGACCCACAGTTGTGGATCTTGAGGGGTGCCTAACACCTTCCCCTTGGGATAACTTCAAGCCCTTACCCAATCTCTGGTAATGCAAACTAGTACATGAGTTATTTACTCTAGGTGCCCTAACGCACCATAAACAACGTTAGGTGGCGACTCTTCCTTAAACCCTCTTCCTTTAAGGAGTTGTCCAAAATGTCATAAACCCGATCTCTTCGTACCTAACCCGTGTGATAGGAAAGGGGGGCGCGACAGCATGGCGACTCTGCTGGGGATATTCCCTAGGCTTATACCATTAAGAGTTGCTTTGTGAATTTGGACCTTTAATTTTCATTTAAATGCTTACGCCTTTTCCCATTCCCCTTTATATGTTGTTAACTGTTTAACTTTTGCAAGTATTTATTTCACCTAAACGAAACTGACATATATTCATGTTTTCTTTGTAACCGCTTTCCATTGTAACTGTTGTACTTCCTTTCTTTACCGCTTTCCTCAACGTGAAAATACATGCCTATTTTTTTAAATGATATTTATTGCATATCATGCTCCGCATTCATATTCCACTCGTGCCAAACAAAAATCCTATAGCAACGCTTACAATGAGTTGTTGAGCTATTCCAATATTATTACCCCTTAAATTCGGAAAGGCGTATTTGCGGTAAAACTAGCCGATCAGCGGTGCAGTAGACGGTTCCATGCCTTCCCCCTTGAGTTGTCCGCTCAAGGGTACCAGTCTAAAACCCCAATAGAAACCTTACTCTATTGTATGTTGCATGCATCATGGTCAAACCTAGCCAGGCTAACGTGTTGTCCGCACAATAGCCTTTAAGATAGCCTTGTCCAAAGTCCATTGGGTTTCCCTGGAACCCAAATGGACACCTTCACAATCTGTGCATTTATTTGGAGAACTAAATTCTCTTTGCTAATTATCGATGTTAAATAGTCGAGTCTGGCGGGAGTAAGGGCCTAACCTTGTTTGTTCACAGGAAACGAGGCACGAAGTCCCCAGACTCAGCATGTCTAAAATATGACAAGAGGGCCAAGCTTGGAGAAGGTCCTTCTGGGACCCAATTATAGGATTTTCTTTTCCGCTTTACCAATGTAATAAGGTCGATGGCCATTAGTGATTTTATTTCTTTCTTATTGTTTTTGTATTTTCTTTGGATTCGTCCATTTTTACATCAATAAAATGAGGCATTTAGCATTTCAAGTTCTCCAAATTAATTTGTCTCTAGGCTTACCTCGGGCACAAAGATGTTCCCCAACTTAGGATGCGTTTTACATTTTCGCATTACGTGTTTAAATTACCGCAATATTCTTCATAATCCTCACTGACATCCTTACCTTTTGTTTTGTTTTTCTTTATTTATTATTCCCCCCCACCCCAAAGGATAGTTTGTGCACTCTGGCATCAACAGCTTATTGCACAAGATCAAATGGCCCTCCTCCTACTCCTCCTCCCAGTCCTCCCAAAGGAAAAAGCAAGGGTAAAACTAAGATGATAGATGCAAGCGGCACCAGAAAAGATAACAGGGATGAAAAGGTTGAGATCACTGATGGTCGAGGTATTCACGTTCTGCCCGAGTGTATGTCTCCACTACAGAAGAAGCTGCTAAAGTTCCAAGAGGAACTTGACCAAGTCAAGAACTTGGCCCACTTATCATTCTCCCTCAACGTCCCAGACGTTCACTTTCCAAATGCTCCGAACCCCACTTTACCACAAAACATTCCCAAACAACCCAATCATCCAAAAGATCCAGTTCCACCAGCACAATGTAACACATGTCACCACAACACTCCACCTCTCCAATATCAAACAAGAGACCATTTCCAGGCTTACCATAATCCCATCTATGTGGAAATCGCACCCCATACACCTGAGTCTGATGAGAAGGATAGGCTCATCAGGAATTTGGCCGAGGAACTCAAGAAATTGACCAACCGAGTTCAGGGCGTCGAAGGAGTCAAAGGGATTGAAGGGTTGAACTATGAGGATCTTTGCATACATCCCGATGTCGAACTGCTCGAGGGGTAAAAACCTCCTAAGTTCGAGATGTTCGATGGCACCGGTGATCTAAGAGTCCACTTAAGAACTTACTGCGACAAGCTGAGCAGCGTCGGAAAAGATGAAAGGATCCGCATGAAACTCTTCATGAGGAGTTTGAAAGGAGATGCACTATGGTACATCAGCCAGGATCCAAAGAAATGGACTAACTGGATAAGCATGGCTACGGACTTCATGGATAGATTCAGGTTCAACACGGAGAATGCACCGGATGTATTCTACATCCAGAATTTAAAGAAGAAACCAACAGAGACCTTTCGCGAGTATGCTACTCGTTGGAGGTCAGAAGCTGCGAAGGTCAGACCGGCCTTGGAAGAGGAACAAATGAAAAAATTCTTTGAACGAGCTCAGGATCCTCAGTACTATGAGCGGTTGATGATGGTCGAGGGGCACAAGTTTTCTGATATTATCAAGCTGGGAGAGCGAATCGAGGAAGGTATCAAAACCGGTATGGTTACTAATTTTGAAGCTTTACAGGCAACCAATAAAGCTCTGCAATGCGGTGGTGTGTCCAAGAAAAGGGATGTAGGATTCGTGATGGTGGCACAGCAAGCCAAGTCCCCTCCCAAATACAAAGTATACTCCGCACCTTCCATCACGTACCAACCAACTCCAAGCTACCAAGCACCCTCACCTCAATACCAAACACCCTCACCCACCTACCAAGCTCCACCACCCACATATTAGCCCACCTTGCCCAGATACTCCCAACCAGCTCTCGTTTATAATGCCTACAATTCCCAACCTTCTCACTACCAATCACCACCTGCTCGCCAAAACATCCCAAGACCTCGCCCAAACTTTGACCGTCGTCCACCAAAATAGTATACCGCCATAGCTGAACTCATTGACCAATTATACGAAAATCTCAAAGCTGCCAGTTATGTCCGACCCATTCCCGCTGTCACCCCTGAGAACCCTTCTCGGTGGGTCAACCCAAACAAAACCTGTGCTTACCACTCTGGCATGAAGGGACACACCATCGAGGAATGTCGTTCCTTGAAGGACAAGATACAGACCCTCATAGATAACAAGATCTTTGTATCCAAGGACCCTACTCCAAATGTTCGCAATAATCCGCTGCCTGACCATAAGGGTGGTGTCCACATGATTGAGGTTGATGATGACTAGGATCCCGAGGGATCGATTGGGCTGATTGCATAGGGTGATCCGAAGAATCCGGCAATTACTCTTAATCCGATTGTGGTCCAGATGCAGCCATCTGAGGAAGCTGAGGTAAACATGTCCATTCCACTTGAGTTTGAATCGAGACCACCCGCAAAGGAAAAGGACCCAGTGCCGATCGAAGTCGAGTTTGTACGACCGCTCGAAATTGCAGTCCAGCCATCTATAACATATACTCTGGCAGGAATAAGAATGACCACACCTATTCCAGTGGAATTGTCAACGACGGCACCCTTTACTCAGACGCCATTCTGTGGAACTATGCCGCTGAAGCAAGGAGGAAAGGTAAAGGCAAGTCTGAAGAAGCCATTGCTGCACAGGGTATGACGAGAACTGACAGAGTTTATACCCCTGAACATTTGGCCGAGTCTAGCAAGCAGGCCAACAACCGTCCCCCCATCATTGAAACAGGTTCAGACGATCAGTGGAGAAAGATACAAGCCAAGGAATACTCAATCCTCGACCAATTGAACAAAACACCAGCTCAGATATCCATCCTCTCCCTATTACAGAACTCTGAAACACACAAGAGTTCTTTTCTAAAGGTGTTGAGTGAGGAATACGTGCCAAACAATATCACCAGTGGGGAAATGGCCAACATGGTAGGACAGGTACTGAAAAGTCACAAGATCACTTTCCATGAAGATGAGTTGCTGCCCGAAGGATTAGGGCATAACAGAGCACTACACATCATGGTACAATGTGAGGATCATTTCATCACAAGGATCCTAATTGATGGGAGTTCCAGCATCAACATCTGTCCACTGGTCACGCTCAAGAAATTTTGCAAAAGTCTACATGAGATAAAGGAAGGAGAGATCAACGTGAAAGCCTTCGATGGTTCGCAGAGGTCCACCATGGGAGAAATCACCTAGTGCTTACAGATGGGACCAACTTGGTGGATGTATATTTCCAAGTAATAGATGTGCCTGCATCCTACAACTTACTGTTAGGACGACCTTGGATCCACGCTGCTGGGGACGTGGCATCAACCCTACATCAAGCTGTGAAGTTCGAATGGAATCACCAAGAGGTAATCATTCATGGCGACAATAGCAACCATATCTACGGTCTCCAGACCTTTTCGGTCATCGATGGAAGAAGGAAGTTGGGTGGAGAAATCTACCACAACGTTGAACATGTTAACGCCATTGACAAGGACAAGTGGTGGGGCAGTAAGACCGAAAGCATATTGAACTGGCAAGGGTACGAGCCAGGTAAAGGGCTCGGTAAGAATCTCCAAGGAATAACAAGCCAATAACACTTAAGAAGCACGGTACCCCTTTTGGTCTGGGGTACGAGTACACTTGGAGGGAATTCAAGAACTAGTCGCCACCATGGCGCTGCCCCTACTACCTATTGGAGCAGCCAATACCCCACATAGAGCATACTTTCCAGCAAGCTGACATCACATATGGTAGAGACGAGGAGGAAGCGTTAGCAGCATTGATGGATTTATTTCTAGATGATGAGGATATGGACTGTTGTATCATTCTGAGGAGGAGGAGGGGGAGGAAGGCCCTTCTATACAAGTCGTGAGCAAGGGATCATATCTCAACAATTGGTCCGTCAGGACAACCAAAGCCCATCGAGCCTCGGGGTAGCAAGGCTAACAAAACAAGCATTATTTACAGTTTATTTATTTAAAGAATTTTCTTCCTTTTCGCATTTTAAATTTCTGCAAAAAAGAGCTCCCATGTTCAAATAATTATTTAATTTATCAAAGCATTTCCAAATTCTTTATAAATCTTATATTTACTTGCTGCTGGTTTCCTCCCCATTACTTTATTTACATAGCATTACTATTACTTATCTCAATGAACCGACGACTGTGACATGCAACGAGGCAACGCAACAAACGGATTCCGAGTCAGACGAGGATGATATACCTGAGGATATTATTAAAGAGGTCGAGAACTTTGAGAATAGACCTAAGTCTAACTTGGACGAGACTGAGGTCGTCAACCTGGGAAACGCAGAGAACGTCAAAGAAACACGCATCAGCATTCCTCTGTCGCCATCAGAAAAGGAGAAATATACGGAATTCTTAAGGGAATATGAGGACATATTCGCCTGGTCATATGATTACATGACTGGCCTCAGTACATCTATTGTGGCCCACAAGCTGCCAACCAATCCAACATGCCCATCAGTGAAGCAAAAGCTTAGGAAGTTCAAACCAGACATGAGCTCTAAAATCAAAGAAGAGGTCACCAAGCAGATCAACGCCAGGGTTCTCCGGGTGGTCGAATATCCTACATGGTTAGCTAACATTGTGCTTGTACCAAAGAAAGATGGGAAGGTCAGAGTCTGCGTCGACTACCGGGATCTCAACTGGGCCAGTCCGAAAGACAACTTCCCCCTGCCGAACATACACATCTTAATTGACAACTGTGCCACGCACGAGCTACAGTCCTTTGTAGATTGTTTTGCTGGTTACCATTAGATTTGGATGGACGAGAAAGATGCTTAGAAAACGGCCTTCATTACGCCGCGGGGAGTGTATTGCTACAAGATGATGCCATTCGTTCTGAAGAATGCATGGGACACTTACATGATAGCCATGACTACTATATTCCATGATATGATTCACAAGGAGATCGATGTATATGTGGACGACGTCATCATCAAATCAAAGAAAGCTTCTGATCACATGGAAGATTTGAGAAAGTTCTTCAACAGGTTAAGGAAATACAATATGAAACTTAACCCCACAAAGTGTGCGTTCGGGGTTCCTGCTGGCAAGATGCTAGGATTCATTGTCAGTTGTTGAGGAATAGATCTAAATCAATCAAAGGTCAAAGCCATCCAAGAATTTCCGCCACCAAGGAAAAAGAAGGATGTTATGAGATTTCTGGGAAGGCTCAATTATATCAACCGGTTCATAGCCCGGTCCACTGTCATTTGTGAACCGATTTTCAAGATGCTAAGAAAGGATGTTGCCACCAAATGGACTGAGGATTGTCAAAAGGCCTTCGACAGAATCAAAGAGTACCTCTCAACACCAGCAGTCTTGGTGCCTCCAGAGCCGGGTGGACCTCTATTACTCTACCTTGCTGTGTTAGATGGAGCTTTCGGTTGCGTTCTCGGGCAACATAACGAAACAAGGAGGAAAGAGCAAGCAATTTACTACCTCAGCAAGAAGTTTACTCAGTATTAGGCCCGATATTCTCTACTAGAACGCACATGTTGTGCTTTGACTTGGGTCGCATAGAAGCTGAGGCATTATTTCTGTGCCTACACAACGTACCTCATATCGAGGATGGATCCGCTAAAGTACATCTTTCAGAAGCCCATGCCCACTGGCAAGCTAGCTAAATTGCAGATCATGTTAAGTGAGTTTGACATCATTTACGTAACTCAAAAGGCGGTCAAGGGACAAGCATTAGCCGATCATCTTGCTGAAAATCCTATGGACGGAGAATACGAACCATTGAAAACGTATTTCCCTGATGAAGAAGTGTCATTCGTAGGAGAGGACATTGCAGAATCCTACGATGGATGGAGGATATTCTTTGATGGGGCTGCAAACTTCAAAGGCGTGGGTATTGTAGCAGTCTTAATTTCAGAAACCGACCAGCACTACTCGGTATCCGCCAAACTCAGGTTCCCTTGCACCAACAACATGGCTGAATATGAGGCCTGCATCCTGGGGCTCAACTTGGCCATCGACATGAATGTTCAGGAATTATTAGTGATTGGTGATACAGACTTATTGATACACCAAGTCCAAGGAGAATGGGAGACCAATAAATCTAAAATACTGCAATACCTACATCGTGTGCAGGAATTGAGAAAGAGGTTCACAAAGATTGAATTCCGGCACGTTCCCAGAATCCAGAATGAGTTCGACGATGCATTGGCTACCTTGTCATCTATGATCCAGCATCCAGACAAGAACTTCATTGATCCCATCCCAATGGGGATGCACAATCAGCCAGCTTACTGCGCCACTGTTTAAGAGAAAGCACACGGAAAACCTTGGTTTCATGATATAAAGGAGTACTTGGCAGAGGCGCATTCTTCGAAGGTTATCAAAAAATTTCTTTCACAGTGGAGGACTCTTGATCTTGGTTTGCTAAGATGTGTCGAAGCAAAGCAAGCAACGAAGTTGTTGGAGGAAATACATGATGGTACATGCGGTCCTCATATGAACGGGTTTGTTCTAGCAAAGAAGATACTTCGGGCTGGTTATTTCTGGATGACCATGGAAACAGAAAGCATCTAGTATGTCCGCAAATGCCACCGATGTCAGATACATGGGGATATGATAAGGGTACCTCCCATTGAGCTTAATGCAACAAGTTCACCCTGGCCGTTCGCCGCTTGGGGCATGGATGTTATTGGACCAATCGAGCATGCATCCTCCAGTGGACACAGGTTCATTCTGGTTGCCATTGACTATTTCACCAAATGGGTCGAAGCAGCATCTTACAAAGCAGTTACTAAGAAGGTCGTGGCTGATTTCGTCCGCGACCGCATCGTTTGTCGGTTCGGAGTTCCAGAGTCGATCATCACCGACAATGTTTCCAACCTAAACAGTAATTTGATGAAAGTAATGTGTGAAACCTTCAAGATCAAACACAATAATTCTACAGCATACATACCGCAGATGAATGGAGTCGTTGAGGCTGCCAACAAGAACGTTAAGAAGATATTGAGAAAGATGATAGTGAAGCACAAGCAGTGGCACGAGAAGCTGTCATTCGCCCTACTGGGATACCGCACCACGGTTTGCACATCAACTGGGGAAACTCCTTACATGTTGGTATATTGTACAGAAGCCGGCATTCCTGCTGAAGTTGAAATTCCATCTCTGAGAATCATACAAAAAACTGAGCTCAGTAATGCAGAATGGGTAAGAAGCCGTCATGAGCAATTGGCCCTCATAGACGGAAAGAGAATGAACGCAGTTTGTCATGGCCAGCTATATCAGAACGGAATGACGAGAGCCTTTAACAAGAAAGTCAGACCAAGACGATTCACACTGAGGCAGCTGGTGTTAAAGAAAATATTCCCTCATCAAGACGAAGCCAAAGGGAAATTCTCTCCCAACTAGCAAGGCCTGTACATGGTTCATCGAGTGCTAACAGGAGGAGCACTCATACTTGCGTAAATGGATGGAAAAATTTGGCCTAAACCAATCAACTCAGATGCAGCCAAGCGCTACTATGTGTAATTGTTATGTTTCTATCAATGTTGTAAATTGAACTACGTCTGATCTGATTCCCGTTTAAGAGGGGATACGTAGGCAACACTATGGGTTTGGTCACATTTTAATAAAAAATTCATTTTCCCCACGAATGGAAACTGGGACAGAATTTTGAGGAGGGACCTCAAAATTCCGAAGCAAGTTCAGCCAGTCGCCGCACAAGCAGCAGACAGACGCATTCACCTTCAAACTGGGGCAGAATTTTGAGGAGGACCCTCAAAATTCCGTAGCAAGGGAGGCTGCAATGTCTTGAACCACGTCGTGGTCGTCGGTTCATCCAATGAAATTTGTTTAAAATTGTATGTTATATTTTATAAAACCATGCATATTTACTTCCCAAAACAGCTTGTTTAGCAATACTACCCCCATGGTACAACAAAGTTATCATTATCAAGTAGATAGGCCGAGCCGAGCCAGCAGGGATACGAACTAACCCTCCCCTTTACAGAACTCACGATTTTTCTTTGGATGCATGCACAAATACGACGAAAGCCCAAAACATCTTATTATACCCGCATGACGCATACTTCTCAAGGATATTCTCTCGAACTCGTCGCACATGCTAACACTTACTATTATCGCAAACAACGCTTCATTCACAACAATCATATCGCCAAAATTTATCATCAGCTAAGAACTCTTACTGTCATTTTATTTTCTCGTATTGCATAAGGCTATTGTTCTGCCTTCCGAGACTAAGCACTGTCGCCCTGCCTTTTCTCGCATTTCATAAGGCTACTGTTCTGCCTTCCGAGGTTAAGCTCTACCTCCATCTGCATTCGCATCTTTGCATAAGGCTACTGTTCTGCCTTCCGAGGTTAAGCTCTACCTCCATCTTCATTCGCATCTTTGCATAAGGCTATCAGTCTGCCTTCCGAGGTTAAGCTCTACCTCCATATGTATTCTCATCTTTGCATAACGCTATCATTCTTCCTTCCGAGCTTAAGCTCTACCTCCATCTGCATTCGCATCTTTGCATAAGGCTACTATTCTGCCTTCCGAGGTTAAGCTCTACCTCCATATGGATTCTCATCTTTGCATAACGCTATCATTCTTCCTTCCGAGCTTAAGCTCTACCTCCATCTGCATTCGCATCTTTGCATAAGGCTACTATTCTGCCTTCCGAGGTTAAGCTCTACCTCCCCTACATTCGCATATTTGCATAAGGCTACTGTTCTGCCTTCCGAGGTTCCACGCTACCTCTCTCTACATTCTACTTTATTATGCAAAGCTTCTTTCTACCTTTTCAAAGCAATCACCTTTCGTTACGTTATTTATTTATGCTTTCTTTCGGGCTAAGCTCTACCCCTCTTTCCTTTCGCAAATCGCAAGACTAAGTTCTGTCTTGTCAGCATCATACTATTGCATTCTTCATGGGCAGAAATATCACCAACTTGTCCAAAGGCGTCATCGTTCAGAGGCACCATCTCTATGGCCCGAGAACATCATTTAATGGCCTAAGGATCTCTTTATTTCAATCTGCACATCATTATTCAAAGGCATCAGGGTTCAGAGGCACCATCCTCATGGCCCGAGAACATCATTTCATAGCCTGTGAATCCCGCACCAAGCGATTCATGGCCCAGGACATCATGGTCTAAGGACATCAGCCTAAAATGTCTGAAGACAACATTCATAGTCCAACGGGAACTTGCATCATATTTATATTATGCACGATATATGCTTGTTATTTATTTGAAGGTAATTCAGCCGGAACAGCCAACAAGGCAGGAGCGGACCGCTCCAGTTCTCCAAAACAATCCCGTAAGACCTTCCAACCATACCTTAACTCGCGCCTTGTGTCCATTCTTGTGAAACATCACCGGTAAATTTCGCCGATGATTCCAGAACTACATACGGCCTGATTCCTGTAAATCCAGGGATATGTAGGCAGCTCAAAAGTCGGGGTACGGCCTAATTCTCTCCCACAACTTTTTCTCGGTCAAAATTGGCCATCATATCTTTACCCGACAACTCTTTCATCCTTCCCGAGCAAAGAGGGGCAACTGTTGATACCCAATTTTTCCTCAAATTATTTTCAAACTTGCATATAAGCTTTCAAAATTAATCTTTGTAATAATGAGTATTTTTCCCTATTTTTCCATATTTTATTAAATTATTTTCCTGCTTATTTTTAATATTTTCATATCTAAATCATTCATAAACTATGCTATAAATAATTTCAAAATACTTCCTAGCTCAGCATGTTATTTATAATTATTTTATATCCATTAAAATCTAATTATTTCACAAATTAGTCAATTGGGTTTTATTTAATTTCAATTACAACAATTTTGCACTTACGGCCCAATTGGACATTTTGTATCATTTTAAATCGGAACTTATGCATTTCTTACACTTAATATTGGTTAATTACTGTAATTTTACCTGTTTAAACTTAATTTTATCTTTTCATAATTATTAGATATTTCAATTAATTAATTACCTATTTTTATTGGGTATTTAACATCTAGCCTATTTTTATTCAAATATAAGCCACATTTCAACCCCATCTCTAAACCCAATTACCCAACCCATCAGACCTAAAATGACCCAGCCCAATCTTAAAATCTACCCGGCCCAAACCCCACTCAATCTAAGTCGTTGATCACGTGAGATCAACGGCCCAGATGTGTTCTTTCCTTAATTAACTCAAACGACCCCCCCCCCCCCCA
>ML256726.1:38944-52245 GCA_005239495.1 Nicotiana undulata
CCCAGATATGTTCTTTCCATAATTAATCCTATGACGTACCCCCCCCCAGACCCTCATTCTTCACGACTCACTCTCTCTCTATCTCTATATCTCTTTGTGACGCTCTAGTTCTCTCTAGAAGTCTCACTGACTTCTCCTTCTTCGATGAGTTCCATCCACTCTCTCTGGTTGGTTTCTCACCGGAAACCTTGGGTCTTCATTATCTCATGGTAATCCACACCCCTTGTACCGGTCCAGTGATACTTTGGGGCTCTCAGGCGAACCTGGAGTGGTCCAACTCATCTCCCATGGTCCCATGCCACCTTTCCGACCTCCCTGGCCGTCTGAGTAATGGTCTACAACCGTTCCGGCTTAAGCCGGTGCCATCTCTGAGGTTCTTCTTCTTCTCTGGGTTCCACGAAACCCTAACCCCTTGCATTTCAATTTCTTTTAATATCTACACTAGATCCACAATGTTATGAAGCTTTTCTACGTTTTTTCTCTGAAAAAACCCATCTTTAAACGATTTTCAATTTCAAAATTAGGGTTTCTTAACCCCTTTTCAAAAGCGATTTTTACTTCCAATTTTTAGTGATTTCTATTGTATTTTCAACTATTCTCTTATGTTTCCTTGCTGTCGGAGTTATTATGCTAAAAATCCTAATTTTTTTAGCTCGTTGCTTGTGTATGCTTGTTTCTTGTGAAGCTATTCATGTATTCTCTGGCTCTCGTGTTAGAGGACTTGATCATATACTGTTCTGTGATTCCTTGCTTAGGGTTCCCTAATTTTTGTGTTATTTTATTGATTATCAAGTCTGATATTGGTTAATGACTGTTTGCCTGATACTCACTACTGACTCTGTGCATCTCTTTGCATAACTGTGATATTTTCCTCGAACCTGTGATGTAGTATGTTCTGTACTAATTTTCAAAATATTTCCTTACTTATGTGATGCTTTCCTTGATTATACTGGATATCCTGTGATTGTGATTGCATTCGAGATTCCCTTGACTGATTTTCAGGATTAATACCATACTTTGCCTTATGAATATACTATTAGTTTTACTTTCCTTAATTAAGTACTATGTATTTGGCCTTCATTGTATGCTACATAAAATTACTACCCCTATTATAGTAAATCAGTCTTATATTTGATTCATTTTCCTTATTTAACCATGATTGCACCGTTTGAACTTGACTCCCTAATTAAAGGAGTCCAATGTCTTTAATTGATACTAATTGGTTATTGTTTCCATAATTATGTACTCTTTACTTTATTTTCCTCACTCGTTTTCAACATTAACTATACTCTGTCCTCTTTTTGCATAACACACACGAACACACTGATACACGACTGACACGGGGAACACTGAATATCACATACACACATTGTTTTGAGTTCTCTTTGCTTTCATATACATTCTCTCCTACTTCTTGACTACCCGGTCGGCTGAAAGCCAAGACTGAGTAATCACTATTGCTCTCATGCATCTGCATACTATTATCCTGCTGCTCTCTCTTGTTATGCATACTACTGTCTCGTTGCTCTACTTCTTTGCAACTTGTTGTTCTATTCTCCAGACTGGTATGTTCCCAATTTAAGGTTCTAGTATCCAAAGCAACATGTTTAAATTCTTGTTAAGATTCTTGTTATTCCTTTTATGCTTCTACTTATGGTTCTACTGTCTACCATGTAACTAGTATGTCGCTATCATTTCCCTCTCCCTTTTAGTCTAATATGTCTCCTGCATTCCCTTGTGTGATCCAATATGACTCTGTTTGACTCCTATGAAGCTAGCATGCCTGTTTTGCCTATGTGATTATTTTTCTCTTATATCAGTATGACCAACGTTTTCTTATATGTTTCTATCATCTGCCTAACTTCTAATGCTACAAGCATGTGTCCCTCCACATAATACCTAAGTGTTATATGATTCTAATTCTAGACCCAATATGTGACTCTGTTTGACACATAATGTTGTTGGATTCATGGCATGAATGCTCTCTGATAACTATGTTGGATTGTTTGAAAACCTGTAACTCTATTCTGAAGACTAATTGCGTATAAGTCTACTTCTACCATGTGGTCTATATGTCCCCAGTTCCCTATCCCTGCGTGTGTTTGCTTCCTGAACTATGCATATCTTCTGAGTTGTGATTGTCCTGCTTCTCTCCTTTTCAAACTGGTTTTCATAAAATATTGCTCTCTAAAACTATTTTCAAACAGTTATTTCAAAGCTACTTTTCAAACTCAACTCCTTTGAATTATAAACACATCTCACTACTCTTAGACTTTAGGTTCAGCCCCCTTCGTGTGAGCACTGCCTTGGGGACCCCTGAGTACCCATTGAACTCTGACACACAAGGCTGGCATTCCACACTGCACTTACTCATTTCTTGCTAGGGAACTTGGGTGTGAGCACTGCATGGGATCCATGAGATCCTTAGGAACTCTGATACACCTGGGTTACAAGAGGTCTTGGCATATGGCATGTTGGATCTGGTACTTGGGCCTACTGTTAGGCTCTCTATAGGTAACTTCTTAATTTTCTTATTCCGTTGTGTAATATATGCAACAATGGTCTATAATAATTTGTAAACGAATAATTGGGGTTGGATAGTGGGTATGGGAGGGGGTTATGCATGTTTAGTATAGTAACTGGTAGAAATCATGACTATAGGATTTATTTCCCTATGTGTGCAATAGTATCCTGCTTAGGACATGCATATCATAAAATAGAAATCATGTGCAGGTTCTTTATTTCAGCATGTCTATTATGTCCATGTCATTTTATAAACCTTGTTCACAATTAATAACTACAACAAATGATACAATATACGACTACTTCATTCCATAAGCATTATATACAGAAACCATGTCCTTAGGTATCCTTGTGTGCATTAGACATCATGTTCTTTAGGACCTTACCTTTCAGCATGTTTATGTCAAGTTATATTTTTGCTGAACACCTAATTAGCATGTGTCTAATCTGATAAATATCGCTAAAATATGGTTAAGTGGTTTAAAACATCTCTGCAAATATGTACCTCTAAAATCAGAATCAAATATGCATATTCACCCCTTTTAAACAAATAGGCAATGTATACGAACGCCTAGGCAAACTTTAGGCCTAATACATTATTAAAACCAAAACCTTATCGTGGTTCACTTAGCTGGTATTAGAACCAAGCAGTCCCTTGTTTTGAAATCTTTAAATTGTGATGCTTTTCATTCCTGTTTTATCTCCTTCTAAAATTCACCCTATTTTCTAAAAGATTCCTACCCCACTGTTTTTCAAATACTAATTCTGGAAATCATGCATTCATTTCCTCTTTAACTAAGTTATTAGACTGCTGCTCTGTGTGTTACTGGATTTCAGAGTCAGTTCACTCTTTTCCAAAAGTCATTCGGTTTGAACCCTTGCCTTATTTTCTGAAATAGTTTACTCATTCTCCTTTTATTAAAGTTTTACTAAACTACTGATTTCTACTCCGCTCTGAACCGTTGGATCTTTTAAAAGTTAATGGCCCTTTGTGAATCACTCTTTCACTTTTACTTTACTGATTTTCTGAAGTTCTTCATCTGCTTTTACTGAAAACTTCATCTAAAATGATGTGCACTTTTAAATCCTGCTACTATCTTTGGATTACTGGACCTTTAAAATTCAATCACTCTTCTTTAAGATACTATGTTTTAATCGGATTTCCTGCTTTATTACTAAGTATCCAAGGAATCATTCGCTTAACGAAACTACTGAAACCTACTGATTTTCAACTCAAAACTCCTGTTTTAAATCCTGACTTTGACACCTTGATTGTGTTTGAGACGTGCTATTTACGTGTTTACTTGCGGAGGGATATGTGAGCCAGTATTTACCCTTATGTGTTCCCATATTTGTGGTCATATTTGTTGTTTTACATGTCGCTTAGAATTTTATCCCTTTAAACCTAGGGGTTCAGCCTAATACTCACCCTGTAGGATTAGTAGTCCTAAATACCCTCCAGGACTTATAGAATGGGATGGGTAATAGCACGCAATAAGCTTCGTGACCGACACACGCGTTTTAAATACCTTAACGGGGCGGGAAAGGTATAATACGGATTTGATGACCGGTGCGTTAATACCACGTGTAGCCGCCTATTCGAGGTGTGACATACCGGGTATTGCATTGATGCAATCCGTATTACTTTAAACCTAGGATAATTTCATTGAATATTTTGTAATGTTTTCAGAACTTTTAATACATTATGCCTTGTTTGAAATTCCCTCTTATATGAACCTTACTTGCTACTTGTTCACCGTCCAAATTCACAAAACTTCTTGGCTGGGACCCACAGTTGTGGATCTGGAAAGGTGTGTGATGATCCAAAAAGGGGTCATCTTATGTGCATCTAATTCTGACTGTGTTCTGAGGCCTCGAAAGCCTCCATTAATCTCACCTCGATGTGCGTGCGCATCCCGAGTGCGTAGCCGGAAAGCCTTTATGTGAAAACTTGATTAAGAGTTAAATTTTTGATAATTAATTGAATAAAGTTTACTTTGGTCAATATTTGTGGTAAACGGTCCCGGACCCGTGATCCGACGGTCCCGGAAGGTCCGTAGGAAAATATGGGACTTGGACGTATGCCCGGAATCGAATTCCGAGGACCCAAGTCCGAGAAATAAATTTAAAAAAAAATTGTTTTATGAAAATATTAAAGGCTTATGAAAATGAACCTTGATGTTAAACCTCTGCTGCCGGGCCCGTATTATGATTTCGGAGCCCGGAACAGGTTAAATATGTGTTATATAAGTTATATGCAAAATTTGGTAAGAAACGGAATTGATTTGATTGGTTTCGGATCAAAATGAGGAAAATTGGAGTTAATGAAGTTTTGAGGTTTTTAAAGAATATTAAATTTGGCTTGAAAGGTGATTTATGTTCCCGAGGTCCGAATAAAATTCCGAGACCGGGAATAGTTCTGTCATGTCATTTATAACTTGTCTGCAAAATTTGATGTCATACAGAGTAGTTTAGGCCGGTTCGACGCATTGAAGTGAATTCTAGAATTTCAAGTTCTTATGTTTTGATTCGATTTGGTTTTGGGGTGGAATTTTGAGTTTCATTGTCGTTTTCCATGTTTTGGAAGTTCGAGCGAGTCCGTATCATGAATACAGACTTGTTGGTATATTTGGACGGGGGCTCGGGTTGGCCTAGGTGCCTCCCGGACACCACACGAGGCCAAAAACCAGCTAAAACAACTGCTGGTGCAGCTGTTGCTGGTGTGACCGCAGGTGCGGTTGCCCAGCCGCATGTGTGGGACCGCTCCTGCGATCTCAGCCTCGCAGGTGTGGAGCCTCCGCTGGTGCGGAACAAATTCCGCAGGGGCGGGTCCGCTGGTGCGAAAACCCCTCCACAGGCGCGACCTCAGCCCCCTTGCCCAAAGTCCGCAGGTGCGAGCTCCAGGCCGCAAGAGCGGGACCGCTAGCGCGGACTGCTTCTCCGCATGCATGATGCCAGGGTCCCAGGCCCTTTTCCGCAGGGGCGGTGATTTTCTCTCCCCTTCTAAATGTCCAAATTATGGGTTTTTCTTCATTTTACCCACCATCAACTTCCATTAGAGAGCATCCAAGCTTGGGCAGCATCTCCCACGACCACCCACTGTAAGAGGTAAGTTATACCCCATAATCTTCTAGCTTTAACATTAATTCCTAGTTAAATTCACTACTAAATCATCTAAAAATCATAGAATTAGGTAGTAATTTTTGGGTTCTTGAGGATTTTGTAATTTTCCATTTTAGGCCATGAATTCAAGTAGAAATCACACGTTAGTGATCCTTAGGCTATAGGTGAGTGATTCCTTCGAGAATTTTTGGAATGCGACCATGAGTGGCTGGGGTTGGAAATTGGGAATTCGTCAAGAATAGCGATTTTATTGAATAACTAGGATAATTTCTCACATTGTGCATGCATTGATCTAACTTCACACCTTTTGACTAGTTGCGAGTCCTCGGGTATATAGTTCGGAGTTTCGGGCGCAATTGTGGTCCGAGGGGTAGATTCGACACGAGGTGAGTCTCCTTTCTAACCTTGTAAGAGGGAATTGTCCCCATAGGTTATGTATGCTATGTGTAAATTGTTTGGGGGCTACGTACGCGCCAAGTGACGAGAGTCCGTACGTAGCGGCTATTATTGTTATGTACGGGTAGGTAGGCCCACATCATGCCTTGTATGCTTTCCCGTAATGCCTTAAATATGTTTTCTTTGTAATGCATCATATGATTTATTGTAACGCCATATGTACTATGAAATTATGTTTTGCATCGTGTTATTCTTCTGAGGCTTTATTGAAAAGAAATTGTGAAATATATGGGAGCTGGTCGTACGCCACGTCGGAATTGAAAGGAAATTGTGAAATATATGGGAGCGGGCCGTACGCCACGGCGGAATTGAAAAGAAATTGTGAAATATATGGGAGCGGGTCGTACGCCACTGCAGAATGGAAAAGAAATTGTGAAATATATGGTAGCGGGCCGTACGCCACGGCGGAATTGAAAATAAATTGTGAAATATATGGGAGCGGGTAGTACTCCACGGTGGAATTGAAAAGAAATTATGAAATATATGGGATCGGGTCGTACGCCACGGCAGTGTTGAAGGTACCTTATGGGAGCGGGTCGTACGCCACGGCGGATCTAAGAATTTGTGATTATTGTTTCGTTCGGTGGTGTTACTCTTGAAAGTGCTTTATTGTTTAGTTCAATAACTGTTTGGATTTTTTTGCTTTTGATATATGTACTTGTTGCTTATTTCCCTGACATGCCTACTGTATTTCATCATATTCTATCATAAGTTATTACTGCTGGACCTTAGTGAGTATCAAGTCGACCTCTCGTCACTACTTCTTCGAGTTTAGGCGGGATACTCACTGGGTACATATTTATTTAATATGTACTCATGCTGCACTTTCTTTTCTTTTCTGTACTTGACTGTACAGGTCCGGAGGCTGGCACGTCTGACTATCAGGCCGGTGCTGGATATTGATAGCGTGGTCATACTTCACGGTGAGCTGCTTTCCCGGCGACTTCCTAGCAGCACCCTGGAGTTCTTTTGTTATATTTCTCTGTCCATGTCATTCAGACGGAGACTCTGTACATATTGTAGTCGTTGTATATTCAGTAGTTGCCCATGACCCTCGTGACACTAGTTCCTGGCACACACGCGGTGTATATTTTTGGGGTTTGGGATGTATATCTATGTGTACGTATTATTTCAGCTTTGTATCTACTATGACTTTACCTTCACTTAAGGTTGGTATCATGTTAGTTGTTATAAACTGGTAATCTTTGACTTGTTTAATTAGATGGGAGGGGTATCACTTACTGTAAATTGTGTTGGCTTGCCTAACCCCGCCGTTGGGCGCCATCACGACTCGGATTAGGATTCTGGGTCGTGACAACGTGGTATCAGAGCCCTAGGTTCACGAATGTCTCACGAGTCACGAGCAGGCCTAGTAGAGTCTTGCGGATCGGTACAGAGACGTCTATACTTATCTTCGGGAGGCTATGGGGTGTTAGGAAACTTCCCTTTATTTATATCCTGTCGTGCAATCTATGATGTACTCAAACTTATTCTTCTATTTCTCTCACAGATGGTGAGGACGCGTGCATCCAATGTTCCTGGTCCGGGAGAGGCCGCTGCCCTGGCTGCCCAAGGTCGGGGTAGAGGCAGGGGCAGAGCACCTGCTCGAGGAAGGGGACAAGGGCGTCCCAGAGCTACGCCAGTGGCACCACGAGAGGACCCTATTATGGAGGAGCAAGATGAGGTGCCTTCAGTAGCACCTGCTCCAGTGGATTTCATGACGGGGTCAGACTTCCAGGAGGTCATGGGCCGTATGCTGAGATTCATGGACACTATGTCTCAGGCTGGTTTATTTCCAGCCGACCCTGCTACTTCTCAGGCAGGAGGGGGAGTCCAGACTCCTACCGCTCAGGCCATAGGTCAGGCAGCAGCAGCACGTGATACCCCGAGCACACCGCCCATGGGAGGGGTTCAGCCCGTAGTAGTAGCCCCAGAGCCCAGGCCAGTTGCAGAGGGTGACCAGCAGAAGATGTTGGATAGATGGACCCGACTTCGCCCTCCAGTCTTCGGGGGTGAGCAGGGAGAGGATGCTCAGGATTTTCTTGATAGGTGCAGGGACAGACTGCACAACATGAGAATTTTGGAGTCCCATGGAGTGGATTTCACCACATTTCAGTTAGAGGGCAGAGCTCGCAGGTGTTGGCAGTCATATATTCTCAGTAGGCCAGCAGATTCTCCTTCTGTCACCTGGGATCAGTTCGCTCAGTTATTTCTAGACAGATACATTCCATCTTCTAAGAGGGAGGAGCTACGGGGTCAGTTTGAGCGACTAGAGAAGGGGCAGATGTCAGTGACTGATTATGAGGCTAGATTCTCTGAGTTGTCTCGCCATGACCTTATGATATTGCCTATTGATTCCGAGAGGGTGCGGCGGTTTGTGGCAGGCTTGCATCTAGGTATTAGAGCCTCTATGGCCAGAGAGGTAGAGATGGGTACCCCATACCAGCTTGTAGTCGAGATAGCTCAACAGATTGAGGGTTACCGTATGAGGAGCAGGGAACAGGGTCAGCCAGGTCAGCAGGACAAGAGGACCAGATTCACAGGTGACTTCAGGGGTGCTCCGGCTAGGGGTAGAGGTCAGTTCGGAGGCGGCCAGTTCAGTAGGCCCTCATATTCAGCACCTCCACTACCTCCCAGGGGCATTTCAGTGAGGCATCAGTTCGGCGCTATGCCAGAGCGTTCATATCGTCCCCCAGCCACCCAGGGTGCACCCAGCAGTTATTCCAGTCATCAGAGATCCTCTAGATCCTATTTCAGTGCCTTACCAGAGGGTTCACACCGCCCTCCAGCTATTCAGGGTTCTTCCTCTTTCGGGCAGCAGGCTGTAGCACCAGGAGGTTGTTTCGAGTGTGGGGAGCCGGGTCATACGTCGAGGTTTTGCCCCAAGTATCAGGGCAAGGCAGTGCAGCAGAGTTATCAGCCTAGGAGTTCAGCACCAGCAGTCCGGCCACCTCGAGGTGAAGGACAGATCGGCAGGGGTCATCCTAGAGGGGGAGGCCAGTCAGGAGGAGGTCAGTTAGTTCATGTTCACTCTGGGGGAGTTCAATCTTCAGGAGCCTCAGCCAGATTTTATGCCATTCCGGCCAGATCAGATGCAGTGGCCTCAGACGCCGTAATCAGAGGTATTATCTTAGTATGTGGTAGGGAGGCTTCGGTACTATTTGATCCAGGGTCCACGTATTCATATGTATCCGTACTATTTGCTCATTTTCTGGATATCCCTCGTGAGTCCTTGTGTTCTCCTTTATGGGTGTCCACTCCTGTGGGTGATTCTGTGGTGGTAGACCGGGTCTACTCGTCTTGTATGGTCACTTTCTACGATTTCGATACTAGAGCAGATCTTTTATTGCTGGATATGATTGATTTTGAGGTTATCCTAGGCATGGATTGGCTATCTCCTTATCATGCTTGATAGATTGCCATGCCAAGATAGTCACTTTAGCCATGCCTGAGTCGCCTAGACTAAAATGGAAGGGTTCTTCAGCTAGCGCCTCCTGCCGGGTTATTTCCTTCCTAAAGGCTCGACATATGGTCGAGAAGGGTTGTTTTGCCTACCTTGCTTATGTGCGGGACACCATCGCTGAGTCTCCTACCATTGATTCAGTGCCTGTTGTTCGAGAGTTTCCGGATGTGTTTCCTTCGGATCTTCCAGGCATGCCTCCAGATCAAGATATTGACTTTTGTATTGATTTGGCTCCAGATACTCAGTCTATTTCCATTCCCCCTTATCGTATGGCTCCTAAGGAGCTAAAGGAGTTGAAGGAGCAGCTTGAAGAGTTGTTGGCCAAGGGGTTCATCAGGCCGAGTGTGTCGCCGTAGGGTGCTCTAGTCTTATTTGTGAAGAAGAAGGATGGGTCTATGTGCATGTGCATTGACTATCGCCAGCTAAATAAAGTAACCATCAAGAATAAGTATCCTCTGCCGCGCATCGATGATTTGTTTGATCAGTTACAGGGTGCTCGTGTGTTTTCTAAGGTTGACTTGAGATCGGGTTATCATCAGCTGAGGATTCGGGCTTCAGATGTTCCGAAGACTGCATTTCGTACCAGATATGGCCATTATGAATTCCTGGTGATGTCCTTTGGTTTTACTAATGCCCCCGCAACATTCATGGACTTGATGAATAGGGTATTCAGACCGTATATTGATTCCTTCATCATAGTTTACATTGATGACATCTTGATTTACTCCCGGAGCCTGGGTGAGCATGAGCAGCACTTGAGAGTTGTGCTCCAGACCTTGTGCGAACAGAAGTTGTATGCTGAGTTCTCCAAGTGTGAGTTCTGGTTAGATTCTGTGTCATTTTTGGGGCATGTGGTATCCGGGGAAGGTATCAAGGTTGATCCTCATAAGATTGAGGCAATTCAGAGTTGGTCGCGTCCTACTTCAGCTATAGAGATCAGGAGTTTCTAAGGCCTAGCAGGCTATTATCGTCGATTCGTGGAGGGGTTCTCCTCTATTGCAGCCCCACTGACCAGATTGACTTAGAAGAACGCCCCGTTTCACTGGTCCGACGAGTGTGAGGCGAGCTTTCAGAAGCTCAAGTCAGCTTTGACCTCAGCACCAGTCCTGTCATTGCCTTCCGGTTTTGGGATGTATACCATGTGTTGCGACGCTTCACGCATCGGGTTGGGGTGGGGTGTGTGCTGATGCAGGACGGCAGGGTTATTGCTTATGCTTCGCGACAGCTGAAGGTTCATGAAAAGAATTACCCTGTGCACGATTTGGAGTTGGCGGCGATTGTTCATGCTTTGAAGATATGGCGGCATTACCTATATGGTATATCTTGTGAGGTCTATACTGACCACCGCAGCCTATAGTACTTGCTTAAGCAGAGGGACCTTAACTTAAGGCAACGGAGGTGGCTTGAGTTGTTAAAAGATTATGATCTCACTATTTTATATCACCCGGGTAAGGCGAATGTAGTAGCAGATGCTTTGAGCAGGAGGGCAGCGAGTATGGGTAGCTTGGCCTACATTGCAGCTGAGGAGAGACCTTTAGCCTTGGACATTCAGTCCTTGGCCAATCGCCTTGTGAGATTGGACCTTTCAGAGCCTCGTCGAGTTTTGGCTCATGTAGTTGCTCAGTCTTCATTGTTGGGGGAGATTAAGGCTCGACAGTTTGATGATCCATGCCTTGCAGAGCTTCGAGATGCAGTGGTCCATGGCAGGGCCAAGGAGGTTACTTTGGGCGAGGATGGTGTCTTGAGACTCCAGGGCCGTTTATGTGTTCCTAATATTGATGGCTTGAGGAAGAGAATTTTGGAAGAGGCCCACAGTTCTCGGTATTCTGTTCATCCGGGTGCGACGAAAATGTACCGTGATTTGAAGCAGCACTACTGGTGGAGGCGGATGAAGAAAGATATAGTGCAGTTTGTGGCTAGGTGTCTCAATTGTCAGCAGGTCAAGTACGAGCACCAGAGGCCAGGAGTCTTGTTTCAGCAGATGCCCATTCCTGAGTGGAAATAGGAGCGCATCACCATGGACTTTGTGGTCGGGTTGCCTCGGACTTTGCAGAAGGTTGACGCGGTTTGGGTCATTGTGGATAGGTTGACCAAATCGGCGCATTTCATTCCTGTGGCTACTACTTATACTACGGAGAGGCTNTCCTCAGTTCACCTCGCATTTCTGGGGAGCATTGCATAGTGAGATGGGCACTCAGATAGATCTCAGCTCAGCATTTCACCCTCAGTCTGATGGTCAGTCGGAGCGTACAGTTCAGATTTTGGAGGATATGCTCAGGGCTTGTGCAATTTATTTTGGCGGTCAATGGGACCAGTTCTTGCCTTTGGCAGAGTTTGCATACAATAACAATTATCAGTCCAGCATCGAGATGGCTCCATTTGAGGCTTTATATGGTCGGCGATGTCGTTCTCCGATTGGGTGGTTTAAGCCTGGCGAGGCCAAGCTATATGGTACAGATCTGGTGAGAGATGCCTTGGAAAAGGTGAAGATTATTCAGGAAAGGCTCCATACAGCTCAGTCCAGACAGAAGAGTTACACGGATCAGCGGGCACGTGATGTAGCATTTATGGAGGGAGATAAGGTTATGTGGAAGATTTCGCCGATGAACGGCGTTATGAGATTCGGGAAGAGTGGCAAGCTGAGCCCCAGGTTTATATGCCCTTTCGAGGTGTTGAGGCGAGTCGGGGAGGTTGCTTATGAGTTCGCTTTACCTCCCGCCTTATCGAGAGTTCATCCAGTATTTCATGTATCCATGCTCCGGAGATATCATGTCGATTTCTCTCACGTGATTGATTTCAGCACTATTCAGCTAGATGAGAAGTTGGGCTTCTAGGAGGAGCCAATCGCTATTATTTATAGGCAGGACCGCCAGTTGAGGTCTAAGAGAATTTCTGCCATAAAGGTCCAGTGGAGGGGCCAACCAGTTGGTGAGGCGACTTGGGAGTCCAAGGAGGACATGCAGAGCAGGTATCCACATCTATTCGGCACATCGGGTACGACTCTACGTCCGTTCGAGGACGAACGTTTGTTTTAGAAGGGGAGATTGTGATGACCCAAAAAGGGGTCATCTTATGTGCATCTAATTCTGACTGTGTTTCGAGGCCCCGAAAGCCTCCATTAATCTCACCTCGATGTGCGTGCACAGCCCGGGCGCGTAGCCGGGAAGCCTTTATGTGAAAACTTGATTAAGAGTTAAATGTTTTATAATTAATTGAATAAACTTGATTTTGGTCAACATTTTTGGTAAACGGACCCGGACCCGTGATCTGACGGTCCCAAGAGGTCCGTAGGAAAATATGGGACTTGGGCGTATGCCCGGAATCGAATTTCGAGGACCCAAGTCCGAGAAATGAATTTTAAAGAAACTTGTTTTATGAAAATATTAAAGGCTTATGAAAATGAACCTTGATGTGAAACCTGTGCTGCCTGGCCCGTATTATGATTTCGGAGCCCAGAACAGGTTCAATATGTGTTATATAAGTTATCTGCAAAATTTGGTAAGAAACAGACTTGATTTGATTAGTTTCGGATCAAAATGAGGAAAATTAGAGTTAATGAAGGTTTGAGGTTTTTAAAGAATTTGATATTTGGCTTGAAAGGTGATTTTATGTTCCCGAGGTCCAAATGAAATTCCGAGATCGGGAATAGTTCCTTCATGTCATTTATAACTTTTCTGCAAAATTTGAAGTCATACCGAGTAGTTTAGGCTGGTTCGGCGCATTGAAGTGAATTCTA